>VMDO01017052.1:0-45963 GCA_007922755.1 Pedetes capensis | reverse complement strand
AGTATGGCTGGAACCACAGCTTGCCTGGCTCCTACACTTCAGCAAGGGCTTTGAAGGTGGGAACATTTTCAAAGTTATTCCTCATTAAACCAAGGGCACACGACCTTTAGATCTCTGCAGCAGTCACTGGCCCATGGGCTGTCCCTGGGAGATGAAGGATGGGAGCATTGCCTTGAAGAGGGATTTGGGGGAATACCATAGTGTCCACCATAGCTGTGTTTGTGTCCCACCCGGAATAGGGCCCTGTTCACTTGATTAGCAGATCTACATGCAGAGATAATACATACTGAAGTGGTAACTAATAAGTTTATTCATGTGTGTCCCTCAGCAGACTCAAATCTTCCATAGGAGAATGATCTAGCTGGTTGAAGCAACTGAGGATTTTCAGCTTACAGAAGGGAAAACTATGAGAAAAAAAATGAGTCTCATGAATTGTTTTAGTGATATTCCAAACCAGGCTGTCATTTGAGGAAAATATGGAGAAATGATGCAATCAGAGTCATAGAGTTACTGATGGAATTGGGATAAGAGCCAGACCTGACTGATTGCCAAGGCTGACCCAGGGTGGATCTGTCATTAATTCCCACACTGGACTGAGCATGGAAGGGTCACTTAACAAGTAACCTAAGCCTTACCCCGTAACTGAAAGGCAAGCGTCATTCAAAGAATATAAAGCCACTAAGCAGAACTAGATTTCAACCAATTTTGTTCTAAAGAAAAGAGCTAACACCAGTGGTTAGAATTTATATAGAAACAGATTTCAATGAATGTAGGAAAAATATAGTTTCAAATTATCTAATAATTAATCAGTATTATATATCCCACCTGCAGCCGTAGCACTGTGGCGTCCAATATTGGAAGCTAAGCAGGGTCGGGCCTGGTTAGTACTTGGATGGGAGACCATGTGGGAACCCCAGGTGCTGTAGGCTTGGGAGAAGGACCCAGCAACCCACTCCCAAAAATCAATCAGCCACTGAAAACCCTATGAATAGCAGACAAGCACTGACAATATGTTTCGCCTATTGTGCGTAGGGTCATTATGAGTTGGACACCCACTTGACGGCACCTAACAACAACAACAGCAACATTATATATCCCAATCCTGGAGGTTTTACAACCAAAAAGAAAAAGAAAAAAGAAAAAGGAAGACACCTTTTCAGATGACCACAATAAAACTAGTGGAGCTACACATGTTAGCTGTAATCTGGGATCAATACTAAGTGCTTTATCTAGAATCTAATGTTCTCTATAATCTTATGAGATGATTATTTTCCCTACATTATTTAAGAGGAAATGAAGACTCAAATTGTCCCAAGACCTGAACAGCTACTACCATGAGTTCATTTCTGGCTTGGATTATTACCTCTGCCTGTAACTCGTCTTCCTATTTCCATCCTGGCCCCTGTAGTTTACCCTCTGTGCAGCAGCAAGAATGACCGTGATGGTTAACATTATGTGTCAATTTGCCTGAACCATGGGGCTCCCAGATATTTAGTGAAAGACGATTTCTGTGTGTTTCTGAACGAAATTAGCATTTGAATCAAGAGACTCAGTGAGGCTGATCGCCCTCCCTCATGTGTGTGGGCATTATCCACTTTGTTGAGGGCCTAACTAGAAAGCAGAGATGGGAAAAGGGAACATTCGCTCTGCCTGCCTGACCACTTGCGATGCTGAGCGCATCTTCCCTCACACTCATCCTGGAACTTACATCTCGGCTGTCCTGGTTCTAAGGTCTTCAGATTCAGACCGGATCTCACCCTGCCAGTTCTTCCGGGTCTCCAGCCTGTGGACTGCAGATGGCGGGACATAGGCTCTGTTACTGAATGAACCCATCCCTGATGACAAATTTACACCTGTATGTGTACTCAACCTCTGGTCCCTTCCCTCTGGAGAACTCTTACTAATACCGTGATCCATTTACATCATCAGATCACGTTACTCTGTGGGTCAAAGCCCCCCAAAAGCTTCCGTTTTCAAATCAGACCGAGGCCAAAAGCCTTACACAGCCTGCAAAGTCCTACACACATTCTACACACAACCACCACTACCTCCAACTTCACCTCCTCCTGCACCCCTCAACCCCCTGCAGAATGCACTTGCACACACGCTCGCTCTTCCGCAGCCACTCCAGGACACACCAAGCTCCCTCTCAGCCTAAGACCTCCATGCTGCTTCCCTGCCCCATCCTCTCCTCCCGGATATGCCTATGGCCTGCTCCTCAGTTCCTTAAGTCCCTGTTCAAATAATATCTTAGCAGTGAGACTTCTCTTACCATCTAACAGCCTGTGCTACCTCCCCACCCTGCTGTGTTTTGAGAGCAGGTGTCACGTGGTTTCCTTGACTACTTGTTAGCATCTGCGTCACATACTAAAAGTTGAGCTCTCTGAAATCCAGACTTCGGTCCGATTGTTGGCCACTCCATTCTAACCACAAGAATTATGCACCATACTTATTTGTTGAATAAATGAATCCCAGGCAACCAGACTTGAGACCCATGCTGTTAAGTGACAAATGTGCTGGCATTTGAGGAAAAGGACTTCCTTCATGGGGGAAAGGGAACTAGAAGATCTAAGGTCCCTTCCAATTGCAGGACTCTGACACTATGACAAAGTCATTAGAGCCTTACAGTATGGTTTTCCATTGTTGCTCTTTCCTTTCTTGCCACATTTTACCACTTTCCTTGAATAAGTAAGTGATGAGCATTGGGAATGGATGAGATCATGGGTCCAGGAAGCCAGTGTCTCCTTGACTCATCTTTAACCCATTTCTCATGCTGTCACTATTCATCCTTATTACTCAGTTGCCATCTGACCTGGCAGCAGCTCAGCTGACAGACAATATAAATATATAAAAATACACAGTATCAAAATTGACATTTTAAACCAGTGACTTAACAGATAAATACAAAAGCCACCACATTATCATCGCTAAAACGTCAAACAGATACAAACAATGGGTATATGAAGGGCATTTCAGAAAGATTAATTCATTGAGTTATCATTGACCACCCAAAGCAAAGCTAAGGAAAAGCATAAAACAAACCTTGCAAACTAGTATATTTTAGACCAAAAAAAAAAAATTACAAAATAATAGAGTATTTTGGACAGATAGAATTTACCTCTGTCCATCTAACAGTAATAGAAGACCAGGGAATCTGCAGAGGCAGAGAATGTCAAAGCTTCAAGAAAGACCAGGAGGTCACATGACCAAAAGAGGGGACAAAAACCAGCTCTGTGCCATCAGGCTGGAATACCATGTCTCGTTATTTCCTGCAGTTCCAGCGAGTTCCCGATAAAAGGCACTTAAGATGATACTAGACTAACATTGAGACAACAAATAATTATATTGGCATATTCTTCCTGGGGATAAGTAGCTCTCAAACAAATGTTAGCTTGAGAAACTTTTCCGTCTGAATCTTTTACAACTGTCCGAAATGTGCTCATTGATTCACTTTTAAAGTTATATTGTTTTGTTTTTCCTGACCTACTTTTGGAACTTCAGCTTAAAAGTCCATCTGTCAGCCACGCTTCAGATAAATCCAGTAGACAAATTTTTCTCTCTCTCTCTCTGTCTTTCTTCCTCTCTCCTCCTCCTCTCTCTCTCTCTCTCACTCCCTCTCTCCCTCTCTCTCCTTATCTCCCTTTGTCCCCTACTGCTACCATGTGAGTGTGTCAAAATAGTTGTGAGGTTGAAATCCCCTATGTATATAACCATCTTTTTATAAAAGGCTAATGAGAAGCCCAAAGTGAAATCTTTAAAAGCCTTCCTTGCTCTAAGACATTTTAAAGCACAAAATGGTTCCGTATACAATGGAACTCAGAAGGGAAAGGGATAATAATAATGCTAACTGACTATGGGCTTGACCCTGGGCCGGAATTCTCATTTGATGCCTCCTATAACACCCAAGACAGTTACCACCAACTCCTCCCTCCCTCATCCTCCAGGTGAGGAAACTCAGGTCTGGAGAAGCCAAAAGACTTGCTCTAAATCACCACATGGCAAAATCTGAATGCGAGTCTGGGTCTTCCTGCCTCTGTGTCTGTGCTCTTCACCCCTACGCTACAGGAATGGTAGCAGGGTATGAAAATGCCATTCCTTTCCCAGTAAAGATTACAGGCAGAGCCCAAGAAAGAACCACTGCAGGTTCCTTGCTTTATTTCTGAGTTACCAACCCGTGTACGTGCGCGCGCACACATCCACAGCACAGATCTACCCAAACTGTACACGCCTCTCAGGCCATCCGTGGGCTTTCCTTAAAGGTCACCCAACAGGCCCCCAGGGAAAGAAGAGCTCGGTCTAAAAAGTTTTATATTTCCTCTCACTTTTTAAACACTGGAAAATCTATTTGGCCCAGAGAAATGAATAGTAAAAGGAGCTCTAATTCTAACTACCTAAAGCCAATAAAACGTAATGGAAAAACGGCAAGAATATGGCTGCACTTTATTTTCTTTTCACTCAGCAGATCCTGTCTTTAATCTGAAAGGTAAATAGGCCATACTCAACATACCAACTCTTTTCAGGTGAAATTATCTAGGTTGTAAAAACAAGCGGCAACTGTGTTTTCATTATTCCTTAATTCGTGGTTGACAGAAATAGTGTCCAAAATAAATCAGAGGCAAATAGGGCCCACGAGAGAGCAAACCCACAAGCTTTCACTGCCTTGATAACTTGCTTTTGTCAACTTTTTGATTTCACTTCAACTAAAATTGTAAGGCATTATCTGAAAAGGAAAGTTTGAATTTTCATATTTGGATTATTTGAATCAACAGGGTAAAAATAAAAAACAAGAGAGAGAAAGACAGTGAGAGAAAGAGACAGGTAATCTTTGCATATCATTAGTACACTAACATCCTGGGATATTTAGCATTCAGAACACAGAAGCAATTGTGCAACATCTCTGTCTGTAACTCCCAAATATCAACTTCTTTGCCTCCAAAATACACTTAATGGTCTATCCCTTCAGTCAGCCTGGTGAGAGTTATGCCTGAATCTGCGTATTCAGCTTCCATTGCTTTATGCTACCCTTTCTTCTATATATTAAAGCTGAGCAGACAGTGTAACAGAAACCATCTTCACAAACAGAACATCCTTGAACAAGAAACCAGATGGGTCAGTGGTTTATCTGAAACAATGCCAATCATATTCCTTTCTCTGGACATCACTGAAATCAAGAATTATCTACATGAAGTAATTTAAAGCAGCATTCTTCAGGGCACCAGTTGTGGGCAAGTCAATAGGTATTCCATTTAAAAAGGCAGCAGAAACAAATGGAAATATTTCATCAGATGTTACACAGGGTCCCCTGCTTTCCTCTTAACTGCAAGACTTCACAGAGCCTGACTTTTGGTGCAAGATGGTGGATTACAGGAAGCCTCTGTGTGACTTGGTGAAACAAAGCGGTCAGGATGGGAAAGAATAGATTCTATTCCAAAGAAAGAAAGACTAGAAAAATACAGAAATTACAAAGGAGCTAAGAAGGGTCTCAGAGTGCAAAGAACGCAGGGGCTGCCTGAGGAGAAGAAGTGAGCAGGCTGTATCCCCAGCCATGGCTTCCTGGTTGGGAGGGGAACCAGGGGCCTCACCCAAAAGGTAAGCCCTTGCTGCCCTGGTGAGCAGGCTAGCAGTCCCACAGGACAAGCCCATAGTCCTTGAAGCCCTTGGATCCATTTTGCCACACTATGTCTAAGAGGGCTTTGACCGGGTGCCATCTTGAGAGGGAACCTATTGTGTGAAACTGAGCTACTCCTGATCGGGAAAGCAAGGAACACTCACAGATCATGGAGCTGGGGGTTGACCTGCCTCGACCTTAGGATGGGACATAGTTGTAGTAGCCAGTTACAGAGAAAGGAAAGGTGGACACCAACACACTGAGAAGTTCAGGCAGCAGGGGACTCAGACAAGGTGGAGAGTACCCCCACACAGGAGGGAGAAGAGACAACCCCGTCTCCTGAGGGGAACTGTGAAAACTGGCAACCCTGAGTCCGGGTCAGATAAGAGACTCCAACTCCAACCAACTGCTACCTCTATCTAACAGACTCCAATATTAGAGGACACAGAAAGAAGCTGCTCCGGTACTTTGTCTTTTTCTTCCCCCTGTGCTAGGGATTGAACTAGGGGCTTTGCCCTGGGCAGGTGCTTTGCCACTGTGCTGTACCTTCAGCCCTTTTCTTATTTTTGAGACAGAGTCTCACTGAGTTATGCAGGCTGCCTCTGGCCTGGGACTCAAGATGCTCCTGCCTCAGCCTCCAAAGTCACTGAGATTACAGGCATGCATCACACAGCTCTCATTCTCTTTTTTTTCCTCTGCCTCCATCTCTTATTTTCTTTTTTGTTGTTGTTGTTTAATTTTCTTCATTGCTCCTTTTTTTGATATAATTTATTTTCTTTTACTAGTTTCTCTTTTATCTTTTGCCACCTGTGTATCTTTTTCTATTTACTATATTTTAGTATCATTTTTACTTTATATTCTTTAAAAAAGGGCTTTTTAGCTGGGCGCAGTGGCGCACACCTGTAATCCCAGCGGCTTAGGAGGCGGAGGCAGGAGAATCGCAAGTTCGAGACCAGAGGCAATCTGTGTAACTTAGCGAGACCCTGTCTCAAAAAATAAAAAATGGGCTGGGGGTGCAGCTCAGTGGTCCAGCACTTGCAGAGCATGGAAGCACGAGGCCCTGGGTTCAACCCCTAGTACCACAAAAAAATAAAAGGCTTTCTACTTTTTATTGATCCTGTTATTTTTATCTAATTTGGTTTATACTTTTTTCCTTTATTGTACAATTAGGACTTTATGCTTTTATTCTTTTCTCTTCTTCTTCCTAACAATCTTTTCCTTTCTTCTTTTTTCTTTCATTTATTTAACTCTTGCTGTCTTCTTCTTTGTCCTCTTTCTTAGTCCCTTCTTTTATTTCAGGTAATTACTATTTTTGCTTTCACCCTAAATAATGTGTAGCCTTACAGCTTACTCTATGTTATTGCCACCATTTTCTATAGAAATGGGCACTGGTGATGTAGGAGTTGACATAAATTGATTTTAAGTATAGTTATACACCTGGTTTGGTCAGGTATTGTACCTGTTACAGGGGTTTGTCTTCCCCTCTCCAGGTGGTATTGAGGATTCAGCTCTCCAGAGAAAGATACTCACTAAGAAGATCCTCAGAACAAACCTGGAAGAGATATTCCTCCCTGCAGATGCACAAATAACAAAAGAGAAACACAAGAAACATAAAAAAGCAAGGCAACATGTCTTCTCCAAAAGAACTTAATTCTTTAACTACTGCATCCAAAGATATTGATATGGTTGAAATGTCAGACAAAGAATTCAAAAGTCTACTTGTAAAAGATGATCAATGACTCCAAAGGGAATGCAAACAAGCAGATGAATGAAGTAAGGAAACCAATTCAGACCTAGATATGAAAGTCAGGAAAATGAGTGAAAAATTCACCAAGGAAACTGAGATTTGGTGGGGGGAGGAAATGGTGGAATTTAACAAATCAAATAAAAAACACAGTGGAAAGTATCACCAGTGGACTATATCAAGCAGAAGATAGAATAACAGGGAATACAAGGTTGAGGAAATATTTCATTCAGATATCAATAAATAATAAAAGGGAACATGACCCCAACTTCCAAGAACTCTGGGATATGATCAAGAGACCAAATCTAGGAATCCTAGGGGTAGAAGAAAGAATTGAGATAAAAACTAAAGGCATAGAAGCCCATTCAATGAAGTTAGAGCAGAAATTTCCCCAAATCTGGGGAAATAAATGGACATCCAACCACAAAAGGCATTTAGAATACCAAAAAGACATGATCCGAAAAGACTTTGTCCATGACACATTACAGTTGAAATGCCAAGACTGTAGAACAAAGGAACAATTTTAAAAGCTGCAAGAGAAAAACTCCAACTCACTTATAAAGACAAACTCATCAGAATAACATCAGACCTCTCGGCACAAACCTTAAAATCCAGGAAGGCATGGAATAATATATGTCAAGCCCTCAAAGTAAATAACTGTCAAACAAGATTATTATATACAGCAAAGTTATCATTTAAAATGATGGAGAAATAAAGACCTTCCAAAACAAACACAATCGAGTAATTCATAACCACCAACCATGTACTGAAGAAGATATTTAAAGGAGTCCTACACACATTGGAGGAAGAAAAGCAATTTCTATCATAAGAGTGCAGGAAAGAATAAATTTCAAAAGAAGAACAGATAAATTAATGAGAACTAGGAAAGAATCAATCATATCTAACTCAAAACCCCATCAAACTCAACATATAAATAAAGGAGAAAGAGAAGAACACATAGTATGTGAACTAGCCAGGAAAACACTCAACATGATTACAAGAATCAGCAAGCCCCTCTCAATAATAACCCTAAAAATAAATGGTCTTAACTCTCCAATTAAAAGACATAGCCTAGCTGATTGGATTAGAAAATAACATCCAATAATTTGTGTTTTCTGCAGGAAATACATCTCACTAGCAAGAACACCACAGACTGAAAGTGAAAGGATAGAAATCAATATACCAAGCAAATGAAAGTCAAAAATAAACAAACAAACAAATAAGTGTAAAAGCAGGAGTAGACATGTTTATATCAAAATAGATGTCAAATTAAAATTAGTCAGAAGAGACAAAGGTCACTGCATATTAATAAAGGGAACAATCCACCAGGAAGATATAACAATTGTAAATACATATGCACCAAACATCAGTGCACCCACTTTCATAAAACAAACACTACTGGGCATAAAGGGACAGAGAGGTCAGATACAATAATAATGGATGACTTTAATTCCCTACTCTCTTCAACAGACAGAACACATAAATAAAACAACAACAACAAAGAAACTTCATAGTTAAACAGCACAATAGATCAAATGGACTTAATAGGGATCTATAGAATATTTGATCCAAAAGCTAGAGAATACACATACTTCTCAGCAGCCCATGGAACTTTTCTCTAAAACAAATCACATTTTAGGTCATAAAGTCTTAACAAATACAAAAAAAAAAAATTAAACTAATGTCTTGTACCTTATCGGACCATAATAGAATAAAACTAAAAATCAACAGCAAGAGAAATTAAAGAAACCATATAACCCATAGAGATTGAACAATATGCTCTTAAAAATCAATAGGTCCTTAAAGAAATCAGGGAGGAAATTTAAAAATTTCTAGAATCAAATGAAAATTAAAATACAACCAACCAGAAATACAACAAAGATGATTCTAAGGAAGAAGTTTGTAGCTATGAGGGTCTACATTAAAAAACTAAGCCAGACCCAGAAAGACAAATATCACATGCTTTCTCTCATATGTGGATACTCGATTTCAATATATATTCAATATTAAAATATATAGGTCATGAAAGTAGGAGGAAACTATTAGGGGAAGAAAAAAGACTAAATAAAGGGGGAGTGGGCAACAAGAAAAGGAAATAGGGGAAGAGAAATACCACATGTTTTGCTCTCAAAGGCAAAATCTGGCGATATATGATCTATATCTATATATACACAGGGTGGGTGGGAGAGTTATGACAAAGTAATGGGAGAGGTGAACATGAGCACTGTATAATGGCATTGTTGTTAGGTGCTGTCGAGTCGGTATCCGACTCATAGAGACCCTCATAGGGTTTTCAATGGCAGACTGTTTTGGGATTGCCTTGGGAGTGGATTGCCAGGTCCTTCTCCCATGTATAATGGTATACATGTATGGAAATGTCATAATGAAACTCTAAGTTGTACACTAAAAAATTACTAATTAATAATATGTTTTTTTAAAAAGATTTCACCAAACATCTAAAATACAAATATGCATTACGTTTCTCTGTCCCTCCAACAGAACAGAGACCATGGCAGTTTCCAAACTCATCTGTCTATAGACCATCTCCATTACATAAAGCTAATGGTCCACAGAGCACCCTTGGGGTGGGACACCCACTTATAGGCCATAGGGAATGATCTGGTTAACAAACAGCAGCCAAGCCAGATCTCTACCTCTGCCCATTCTACAACCCATATTTAGAGCACTGTGAAGGGTCTTTCCCACCTTCAATTTACAAATGAGAAGTTAGAGACTCAAAGAGATGAATCATTTGCCCAATCACACAGCTGAGCTGGGGCAAAGCTAAAACTGGAAGGCAATGACCTTGGAGAAACAAAAAGGATTTAAATGCCCCGAAAAATGGCCAGGGATATCTTTTAGGAAGGACAGGGAAAAGATACAATGTTTAAAAGTTTCATTAATTTAAAAAAAAAACTTAAATTAGCCGGGCGTGGTGGCTCATGCCTGTAATCCCAGCAACTTGGGAGGCAGAGGCAGGAGGATCTCAAGTTTGAGACCAGAGGCAGTCTGCGTAACTTAGTGAGACCCTGTCTCAAAAAGCAAAAAAAAAAAATGGGCTGGGGGTGCAGCTCAGTGGTCCAGCACTTGCAAAGCATGCAAGCTTGGGTTCAACCCCCAGAACCGCAAAAACGAAACAAAACAAAACAAAAACCTTAAATTTAAATTTATAAAGGAAAGGAAAGGAAAGAAAAGCCAGGTGCAGTGGTACACGCCTGTAATCCCAGCAACTCAAGAGGCTCACAAGTTCAATGCAAGAGGTATTCTAAGCAATTCAGTGAGACCTCATCTCAAAAGAAAAAAGAAAAAAAGAAGAAAGAGAAAAAAACCTTAATTAAATCCATGAAAACAGACCAGCATAGCACCAAATCTTCCAGGAGGACCATTACATTTGGACCTTCCCTAAGAAAAGAGGCGAGGAAGTTCTTAGCAAAACCTGTAAAACCACTTTAAAAATATGAAATGCCTACGAAGTCTTTCCCAGCCAATAATTCCCAGCCAATGACATCCAATCCTACCTACTTAAAAGTGGAAATGGGGGGCCTGTGGCATATCAACAAATGTTATAAATTTCTTTTTAGACTTGAAAACACAAAAGATATTATGTCTTTAATTTGAATGCAAATTAAAGTCTGGGGGCAGACACATTTGTGCATTGTTTTTAAGGAAGAAGAAAAAAATGTCTCTAACTAAAAACATGTTAGAGTAGTATTTCAGACAAGTCTGATTCCAATTGCAAATTTACAGACACTAATGTAAACACACGCACGCAGCTTACTATTTTGGTAGCTCATAGGTAATGGCATAAAAAGAGGTCAGGAAAGGTTAATGCTCATAGTCATAAAATGTTCCAAAACTGGAGTAGTACCAAAATGTCAAGGCTTTTGGCTTTCTGCTTTTAAGCACATCCTGACAATGAGGGAGTATGAATCTAGATGACAGAATAATCTAATTGTACTAACTCCTATCCCCAAATTGCTGAAGGAGAAATGAAAAGCAGTTGTGCTGTTTTTAATTAGGAACAAAAATCTATTGAAGCAATAATATGTCAGCCTTGGCTCCTTGTGGATACGAAATACAACCTTTGCTTGGATGGTCTTTCCCCAAAGTTGACACACAAACTTGACCTCTGCACTGTGAAAGCTCACAGCAAAAATGGAATTCCATATCCTGCTTTTAAACCGCAGTAACCCTCAGAGAAAAACCTCCATCCTGGTTTTCACCAAATGTTGCTTCTAACTCATTTGTGTCCAGGATTAGCAAGAGACATCATCGTTTTTGAAGACTAGCATGCAGAAGCAAGAAAGACCAAAGGAAATGAAGTTGCTCTGAGATGACAAGGCCTTTTCCTCACTCCTGTAAAGCAACACATAATGCATGAGAACGACACACATCAGTATGACTCCCTGGAGAGGGCTGCTCCTGACCACCCCACTGAACACTCAGTTGCCCCCCAGAATTATGCTCCTGATCCCCTTTACTCAACTCTACTTTCTTCCCAAACCAAGACTATATAAATTGCCTGTTTTCTATGTGGTTTTTGTTTGTTTATTATGTAACCTTCTTTGATAGATTATTGCTGTTGCTAAGTGACAGTAACTCATAGCGACCCTATGTACAACAGAAGGAAACACTCCCCAGCACTCTGCCATGCCCGGCACTATGTCAGTGCTTCTCTGCTATTCATGAGGTTTTCAATGGCTGTTTCAGAAGTGGGCTGCCAGGTCCTTCTACCATTTTTGCAGTGCTGGGGATCGAACCCAGGGCCTCAGAAAGTGCAGCACAGCAATCTACCAACTGAACTAAACCCCAGCCCTTCTCTGATAGACTTACATGCTCCTAAAAGCAAGGCTCTTGTGGGGGTTTTGTTTCTTTAATAATTCCTGGTGCCTAGAGCAGGTCTCGCCTGCAGTTGTACCACTGTGGGGTCTGGTCTGGTCAGATCTCAGAAGCTAAGCAGGGTGGGGCCTGGCTAGTCCATGGATGGGAGACTGCCTGGGAACATCAGTTGCTGCAGGCTTTGGAGAAGGACCCGGCAACCCACTCCCTCCCCACAAAAAAACAATCAGCCATTGAAAACCCCCATGAACAGCAGAGAAGCACTGACAATAGTGTTTCACCCGTTGTAGGGTTGTAGGTAGGGTCTATGTGAGTGAGACACTGACTCATCAGCACCTAACAACAACAACAGAAGCGAGTCTCAGGACACAGCTGCTGCTTAACAGATACGTGTTGAATAAACAAACAATGCCATTCCTTACCATCTTTGAATCCTACAGGAACTCAACAGTTTCTCTCCTATCCCTACACCTTAATCAACCAACCTTCAAGGAAACTCATTAAGGTAACAGGCATGGATACCAGGTGTCACACTAAAAGAGACACATTCTCCCTTGGAGATCTCCAGGGTTGTCTTTATTATGTGAAAAAGGAAGTATTCAATGTGTTCTGGAAACAGAAAAGGGAGTTACGACAAAGGGCAACAATTGTACATCACGTGTTTTAGGAGATGAGCTTGTGTGTGAAAGAAAACTCGGTGGATGAGTAAGTCACTACCTGATTTCCCCATCATTCACAATACTTGGTGAGTTTCTTAGAGATAATAATTCACAAAAACATGTTGAATGTTCTCTATTGTTTTCCTTAGAACCTTAAGAACAGAAAGTCTCTACTTAATCAGTAGTTAACATTTCGTATACGCATTATACTTACTTAAGAAAATAAAACAGGAAACATGGTCTTTCCTATTTGAGATGTTATTTGGAAAGTGATCCAAATGTAGGGGTGCCTTCCAGAGCAAGGTCACAGTGTAACACTTAGGCTTCTCAGTAAGCCACACAACCGTATCCTGTACTTCCATAATTTTTTCCATTTGAACTTTCCCATGATAAAAGCAGCAAGGAAAACTTACAGCTGTGCAGAAGCTGCACTGGCATTCCTGGAGTGTGGTCATCTTGTCCAGAGACTGTTCACATAGGCAGAGTTTGCAAGTGACGAGGGGGGCCGGGGACAAGTCTCCCGGTGTCGAATTCTCGGCAGTCATAGTGAGATAGTGGAGCCTCCTAACTGAGCCCATCGGCTTCTCTTCAGCCTTCTTCGGTCTCCTCAATCCCTACAGAAAGGCCCAGAGCAGAAAATATTACATCTATTGATAGCACAGCTATTGTTTAACAAACATGTTTGAGAACCAGCCGAGGAAATCCTCACCCTGGGTGACTTCTAAAAGTACAGGTAAGACGTTTCTGAGAACCACAGGCTGGCCAGCTTGCTATCTTGGCAAGGTATTCCTAAAGCCCTGAAATTGAGCCTGACCTCACCACACTGTCCTGCCTCACATCACATAAGCTGTGAAAACTAAGCGCCCATTAATAGATGAAGGAACAAACTGTCACATTTACATACAATGAAATATTATTCAGCCTTAAGAAGAAATGAAATTCTGACACAGGCTGTAACATGAATGAAACTTGAAAACATTATGCTAAGTTGAAATAAGCCAGACAGAAAATGGCAAATACTATATGACTCTACTTACATGGGGTGCCTAAAAGAAGTACAACCAGAGTGGTCCTTGGAAGCAAGAATGGCCAGACTCTGTCTTACATATTTCAGGCATGTAGTCAGAACAGATCAATCCCTAGAGAAAGACATCATGTCTGGGAGAGTAGCAGGTCAACCCAAAAGAGGAAAACCCTCCACGAGATGGATTGACACAGTGTCTGCAACAATGGGCTCAAACATAAATAAATCATGTGCCTGGCACAGAATCGGGAAGTGTTTCGATCTGCTGTACATAGGGTCACTGTGAGTCGACGGCACCTAACAACAACAACAACAAGAGTTGCCAAAGTTGTAGAGACAAAAAGTAGACTAGAGGTTCTCAGGGGCTGGACATAGGCGGAAATGAAGAGTTCTTGCTCAATGCATATAGAGTTTCTGCTTGGGATGTTGAAAAAGTTCTGGAAACAGAAGAGAGGTGATGGTTGCATGACACTGTCAATGTATTTAATGCCTCTGAATTCTGTACGTTAAATGGTAGATGCATATCTTGTTCCAATTTAAAAATTTTTTAAATAGAATGTCAGTGTTCTTGATATCCTTCACATATATTATTTCTGTGGGTTTTGTTATTGTTGTTGTTGTTGCTGCCATTGTTTTTTGCAGTACTAGGGGTGCAATCCACTCCCGAGGTAATCCCAAAACAATCAGCCATTGAAAACCCTATAAGGGTCACTATGAGTCAGATATGACTCGAGGGTACCTAACAACAACAAGAACAACAGGGGTTGAACCCAGGGCCTCACACATGCTGGGCAAGCACTGCATCACTGAGCCACACCTTTAACCCCTTTTTTATTTTTTATTTTGAGATAAGGTCTTATTAAGTTATGCAGGCTGCCTCTGGTCTTGACCTTGTGATCTCCCTGCCTCAGCCTCCTGAGTAGCTGGGATTACAGGGATGTATCATGGCACCAAATTGTGTATACTTCATTTAATCTTTTGCAACCACAATGATTATTTTCAACATTTTATGGATTAACTGAGGTACTGATAAATTGTGTCATCTGTTCATGTTGCAAGAGCGTGGACATGTCAGATCACAACACAAACCTCTAGCTTTTGGTTAAGCCCAACACCTAATCCATGATACCAAAGCTGCCTCTTAAGTGGATATTTTAAAGAGAGATAAAGTGAAGAAAGAAAGCAGAGAGAGATGATGTTCATGACTACAGCTATTCCTAAGGTCTCTGAAGTTGTGTAGAAAAATTGGTCTCTACTCATGCTATGACTATACAAAAAGGGATCATTTTGCTGAAAAATAAAAATTACAACCAAAGTCCTTCCACTACGTTGTTTTAAATTCAGAATCTTATCTTTAAAAGAGGTCAAGTGTCATTAAAATAATCTTCCTGCCTATTCATATTTTATATTGCATCAGGAAATTTTATGTTCTAATTAAATAAAAATAAAATCCTAAGTTTCTTACTATTTTAAACAAATGTGGCCAGTTCTAATTAATCTGCCATAGACATCATTGCAAATATCTCTTTCCCTACAATAACCAGTCTCTTTTCCTTCCAAATTTTGCAAAAGAAATTATGTGTGGCAGTTCCTAGCTCGCCCCACAGTGGCACCTGTCTCAATACAGTCATGTGTGGAGTAATAACAAGTATATGTTCTGAGAAATGTGCTGTCGGGTGATCTCACTGTGCAGGCATTATAGAGTGTACTTTCATAAGCCTGTAGATAATATAGCCGGCTACACACCTACCCTGTATGCACATGTATGCATACACATACACACGTATATATATACACATGTGTGCGTGTGTGTGTATGCCTGGTATAGTCCATTGCCCTTAGGGCTATGATGAATAAAACATCATGAGGTAAAATTAAGCATAGGAGAAAATAATGCAACCATAAGATGCAGTAAACGCAAGATGTGTGAGGCTACTGCTAACACAGCAGTCTGTTTTAAAGGAAACTTTTCTTCAGCAGTGTACTCTAAAGTAGGCTTAAAACGTATAGTGTAGTAAATATATAAACCATTAACATAGTCACTTACCATCACGAGCAATCATTAGGTACTGGACCTAACTGTATGTGCTGCACTTTTCTATGCCTGACGGTGCTGTAGGTTTGTTTACACCAGCATCATGCTAACACATGAATAATGTGTTGAGCTACGTTATGGCAGCTATGATGTCACTAGGCAATAGCAATTTTTTAGCTCCATTATAATCCTATTTGACCACCATCCTGTATGTGTTCTCTTAGCAAAGATATGCATGACATATGAACACACATATTTGCACACATATATGCAAATATACATACATGTTTTTATATATCTGTGCAAAAGTATTGAAACAAGGGGGGAAACAAATTGGGTTAGGTGGAAAGAAAAGAATTGATGAAATCTTATCAATCAGAAAAAGTCAACAGTTGCTAACTCTAGTAATCCAAAATGTCTCTGGTTTTTCACCTACTCTCTGAGTAGTACCAGAAAACTGAGTTCAAAAACAAATTAAATAGGAAGCTACTGATTAGTTTCCAAGACAGGGTATTTCTTGGCAAAGGGCTAATAAGGTTCAAAACACAATGCTCTTATTCCATTAACTATTGAAGAACTGTCATCCAAGAGCAAATAGAAGTCAAATCAACAGCATATCAAGTTCAAATTTTAAGACTTAAGACTCCTCTTTAGGGTCAATATAGGGGGACAGATGAATGATGTTACTTCTTTCCAGTTTATGCTGAGACAATGATCACTGGTTTGTCTCATCAAGACGCCTCAATTCAAAGCTCACATAGTTCCACTAACTTCCCAACTGCTGTCTTGCTGTCTGCTCATTTATTTTCTCAACACTGCTATAAAACATAATCTGAATGAACTTACCCTCAAAAAGAAAAGTCCCAAACAGCAAGGGAAGGAAGGAGGTGATGAGAGAGAGAGAGAGAGAGAGAGAGAGAGAAGGAAGGAAGGAAGGAAGGAAGGAAGGAAGGAAGGAAACAAACCATGTAACCAGTAAATGCTTCCTGATTAGGGAAAATAGGAAATAACACAGCCCAGAAACACCCCAATACCTGAAATGTCAATTATACCTAAGACCCAATTAGACCCAATATGGTGGCGCACACCTGTGATCCAAGCACTGGAGAGGCTGAGGCAGGAAGATCACCAGTTCAAGGCCAGGCTAGGCTACACAGCGAGACCCTGACTCAAAAACACAATAAAAAAGAGGCAACAGGAGGAAGCTACTGTGAATAGCCAATACCATTCTTCCAACCTGGCTGTTCTCCAATTCAGTCACATATTTCTCATGGACTCACCACACATTATATTTTAGGAGACATTAAACAGACCAGATTTTTAACATGCTCTTGGAAAATCAAAGACATAATTGGGTACCTCTGAGAAGATCTCTCTTAGAAGTGGTCTTGTTTTGAGGGCAGAATTAGCAATTGTGCTAATCAAGACCAAACTGAAATAGAATGATGTTTCTTGTTACAGGCATAAGTTTTTACTCCTTGGTTTATGAGTTACATGTCTACAGGCTATGAAACTAAATTTATAAAAAGTGTAAAAAAACTATAGAGATAAAGATATTTTATGACACAAAGATCTTTTACATAGCAGATTCTCGTTTTGTTTAAAAAAAAAAATTCCAAGCATTCCAACAGGCAGTAGTTATGACTCAGTGAGATACAGGAAAGAAGTCACATATTTCATCTTTTTAAGATGTGAACAACACAAAATCATTCTTCAAAAGAAGTGATTTAGTCTTCTGTGTACAACACCAGTTCCTTAAAATCATGGCTTTTAAGCATTTTTCAAGAAATGGAAATTTATAAAAATAAGAAGCCTTTACCAAATGACCCTTGTGTAAGAGAGATTACCATAAGACCAGCGCTGGCTCGTGTGGGAAACTCAGGGCCAGTCAGCACCATGGGAGATGTCGAAGGCTGTGACCAGATTGAAAAACAGCCTTTGGGTTCTCACTACGGGCAGAATCAACAATCAGTGTTTTTTTAAAAAAGTGAATGACACATAGCAAGCACTTCACTGAAAAAAAATAATAAAGAATATCAAACAAGAAATCCTTTCACCATTGACTCATGGGAAATTGACTTTTTCAAGCAGTAGACAGGAGAATCCTGAAGTCCTCAAATGAATTTCCTCCCCCCTGAAGTGTTGCCAATGCCTTCAGTTTCCTGGTGTGTCCTCACTTATGCCCAAACATTCAACAGTCTCTACCGCAAGAAACCACCAATAGCGGAACTTGGCCACGCCCTCTCAAACTTCCTAGTTCATGGGATGAAGCTCAGAGGGGATGTCCACAGGAAGACGGAGGACACACCCCTGGCTCATCCTGTCCCTCTCATCAGCCACATCCTCATAGGCACACGGGCAACTTACCCCCTCTTCCCTCAAGTTTCAAGAAAACTCTTCCTTACAGAGAGATGCCAATTCACTCTTGCTGGCTTGCTCAACTTGTTCTGCCTCATACTTCACATTTTTATCTAAGATAAGGAAGCAACTTGAATTATCCACCCTAACACTTGGTTTTAAAAGGTAACAACTGTAATTACTTTTACAGTTATTATAGATGTTACTATGTCTCTCATTGGTTGTTCAGAACTCCCTGGTAAAAGAATTTTGGCACAGAACACAAGGACATGTTCTAAAGATGAAAAATCTGGCAGCTGTCTGCAGGTTTCAACTTTCTAACATTCACAGCTGGCTTCATTTGCTTACCTATACCTCACCATATAGCAGGACCAACTAGCCTGACCACATAAGTAAGGGAAGTCACTGTCAAATATCTGATTTTGCACTAAATTACCAGGAAAAGAAAGCCAGCAGTTCTACCTGCTCCAAGAGTGTCTCCGGTACTATAAAGTATTCATTATGTGAGAAGCAAGTACTATCTGATAGGAAAGAACAGGAAAGTCTCTTTTCCCTCATGTGTTTTCATTGGAATTGCCAAAGAAAGGAATCCTTCAGAAGCTGTGCTGGAAGCACAGGATGTATAAGGAATTTTCATATTCTGCCGGTGGCCTGAAAAAGCAATCTGCTCCAAAAATACAGAGGGTGAGAGAGCCAACATTCAGAGTATTTTTAACTAATGTAGTTTGTGCCTGTTTGACTATCCAAAATCAAGAGTTTTCCCCTTGCACACACACAAAAATGATCTAATTGGAAAGATAACTATTTTATTAGAATACTTTGGGAGTTTTTATACCATTCTGCAAACCCCTGAAATTTTAGATAAATTGACAAAGCTCATCTAAAAAGACAAAGAGAAACAGAAAGCTAGCAAAATGAACCAACTGGCAACTAGTCACAGAATGTAAGTAAAAAGCCAGTTGATCTGTGCTGGTCTTCATTCCAGGCTATGCTATGAAACTCTAAGAGTTACCCAAGGACAAAAAAAGGGGAGTCTCGTGCATACTCTCAAGATATTTATATGCCTTTGAAGGACATGGACCCTCCTATGAAGTAGTTGCAATAGACGTGAATGCCCACCTGAGAGAGCTAGCAGAAGGGAGGGTTTCACAAAGGATAGGCAGTGGGTGAGTGAGGCTGGAGAGCTGCCTTGTGTAATGGGGACAGACTGTCAGGAACTCAGTGCTCTAGTAGAGCAGAAAGAAGTAGCAAGGCAAGAGCATCTCTGCCTTCTTAGGAAAGCCTTCCCAGTACTCAGCTAAGAACATGCCAGGCAACCAGCTTCCACTCAACGCAATCGAAAATTAGTATGGTAGTCCCTTGGAAGGTCTACAGCCATACTACCCTGGTGTCCGATCTCTTCAGATCTTAGAAGCTAAGCAGAGTCGGGTCTGGTTAGTAGTTGGATTGGAGAACACCTGGGAATACCGGGTGCTCCAGGGTTTGGAAGACCTGGCAGCCCACTCCCAAAAAACAATCAGCCATTGAGAACCTTATGAATAGCAGAGAAGCACTGACATAGTGTCAGGTGTGGTGCAGCGTTGAGGAGAGTTTGGTTCTGTTACACATAAGGTTACTATGAGTTGGACCCAACTCAACGGCACCCAACAACAACAGTCCCTTGATAACCATGAGGCATTGGAGCCAGGCCCCTCTAAGATACCAAAATCAATGGATGCTCAAGTCCCTTATATTAAATGGTACAGTATTACACACAACCTATGTACTGTTGTTGTTAGGTGCCATCGAGTCAGTGTCTGACTCATAGGGACCCTATGTACAATGTTGATGTTGATAGGTGTTGTCGAGTTGATATCTGACTCATAGCGACCCTCATGGGGTTTTCAATGGCTGACTGTTCTGGGATTGCCTTGGGAGTGGATTGCCAGATCCTTCTCCCACTATGTACAATAGGTAAAACACTATTGTCAGTGCTTCTCTGCTATCCATAAGGTTTTCAATGACTGGTTGTCTTTTGGGAGTGGGTTGCTGGGTCCTTCTCCCAAGTCTACAGCACCTGGTATTCCCAGGTGGTCCCCCATCCAAGTACTAACCAGATCTCACCCTGCTTAGCTTCCGAGATCTGATGGGATTGGACGCCACAGTGTTACGGCTGCAGGCAACCTATGTATTTCCTCCCATATATATTAAATCATCTCTTGATTACTTGTAAGCTGTTATACTGTAGTGTTTAGGAAATGACAAGAAAAAAATTCTGTACATGCTCAGTTACAGATGCATTTTTTTTCCTGAATATTTCTGATCCACAGTTGGCTGAATGTGCGGATGTTCAACCTGTGTATAGAAAGGGGTGGCTGTATTATTTTGACCTGTACACTTCTGCCCAATAAAGTGGTTTATTTAGTTACTGGTTCATGCTTTTAACAGAAGCTACTGGTGACTCAAATCGTACTGGCTGAGACTAAGGCAAAGTGCCAGCAACTATCAGCCACTAGCCATTTGCGAAAGCTCCCCCTAAATACGGTCTGGAATGGAAGGCAGACCTGCTGGCAGGGAGCCATAGCAAGACCAAGAGCAAGGGCAATGGGTGTGAGGTGAGGTGAGGCAAGGACTTATGGAAGCCCTCTGTATTGGCAGCATCGTGGTTCTGCCCCTCCTTGCAGCTCTGACCAGTGTTCTGGTCATTCAGGGACAAGCTGAACCCAGTGCGTTATCAGTAACATCAGAAAAACTGTGCTACTGGGCACCCTAGGAAGGCAAGAACAAATGGGAGATAAGCAGCTTCGCCAGTGGTCAGAGAAAGGCAACTGCTCAAGCATATTTCGCATCTATGTAACTACTTTTTAAAAGAATAATGCTCAAGGCCAGTGAATACACTGTATCCTCCACAGTAGGTTCTGTCATTATTTTAATAATAATGTAGCTTATCCTCTGGTATAAGCAGATCCAAGAAATACTTAGTTCTCAGATGTGGTGGGAGTAAATATTCGCCTGCTCAGGCTTTGTGAAGTGACAGCACTCTAGGATGGGGAACTTCTTTCTGACCTCTGCCCCATCTCGCAGCTTCACTCAGAGGAAACCAAGAGGTGAAAAGGCACTTTAGTCTGCAAGTCCTTAGTCTTAACGTCTGCACCTCAACAGTTTCAAGGATGGTAATAAGATCATAACTTTGCCTCTTGCCGACCACTATCTTCTAAAAATGGAACTGATATGCAAATACAGTCATGAGTTGCTTAACAAGGATGAGTTCTGAGAAATGCCTGTTAGGTGATTTCATCACTGTGCAAACACCATAGAGGGCACTGCATGAACCTAGGTGGTGCGGGTCAATCTTTCCACGTTGTCCCTGGTATAATCATGGAGTGCGGGAAACACAAGATGTCTGGGGGCTGCTGCCTGGGTAATACGGCATAATGGTTTAGAGTAAGCTGCTTTGTAAAATAAGTAGAAAAAACACTCTCAAATAACAACAAGAAGTATAATACAGTAAATATACAAACCGGTAACATAATCATGTATTATCAATACCAGATATGTTGTTGTTCTTGTTGTACTGAGCTAAACCCAAGCCATATAGTTGTATGTGCTATACTTTTATGCAACCAGCAGTGAAGTAGGTCTGTCTCCACAGCATCATCACTAACACACGAGGAATATTCTGTGATACCAGATGACTATGACATCACTAGGCAATAGGAATTTTGGGTTCCATTATACTCTACGGGACGACCATCACATATGTGATTCCCCTTTGATGGAAACGTCATTCTGTAGCACGTGACTGGGTATTCCTATTAAGCTCTTTTGTAGGTGGAAAGGATACACATTCCATGAGTAGGAAGGAGCATCTTAAATATTAGCCAGAAGAGTCTTCTAAAGAATCTCATTGCTGTTTAAAATTAAGTTATGAATAAAGTCCATGAAACTACTTTAATGAGATCTAGATTTTTTTTTAGCTTTTCCTGCAAAATATATATTGGAGAATAGAACAAGAGAATATGTGGCATTGTGAGAAGCTAACTCTATAAATTCTAGAATACCGAGCATCCGGGACTTCAGGTTTTAATACTTGCAAAATGCTGCTCCTTTTTCTAAAAAAGTACAAGCTTTTTCCCTTGTCTTCATTCCACATTCTCATTACACTGCAGGGTACTGCCCAAAAAGTGGAAATCTTTTCCAGCTTCCCTAACAATACAAACTCAGCAAAGAAATGGGAGTGAACGTGAGACCAGCACCTCAATATTCTTGGCATAGAAATCTTATATTCATCATGGCAGCTACCGCCCGAACACCACCACTGTGCCCTGCCCACTCTTTCTTAATCAGTGGTTCCCTGGCCTCCCACAATTCTTCATACAGCCCTGCTGAATAATTTTCTTCCCCCTGCCTGGCATAACAACAAAGCTCAGAAGCAGGAAGGAATACCACTTAAGGGCAGGTTGGACAATGATGTAATTAGGAGATCAAGGAGAGACGGTATTTCAGAAAGCCCCACAGAGCAAGACTCGGGCTGACTTCTTAGGTCAGGACATTCCCAGGAAACCACAGCGAGTAAAAGCATGAATATCTAAATCAAAATTCCTTTTCTCCCAATGAATAAAAACACATGTAAATATTACCTCTTCCTGTAAAAGTGAAAAGTTTCACATGGAAATTTTAATTAGAAACAAATTTAAAAGTAGTTTGCAAGAGGATTCTCCTTCCTCCCACGCTGAGCAAGGTTTGAGGTGTGTATTTTTGTATGTCTTTGCCAAATAAGCGTCTTGTAACAGGAATCTGTAAGGTAGGAAACAAAGCAAGCCCACAAAGAGCCAAATACCACACGTTCAGGATGAGCGTGTCAAGGTAATGAAGCCCAGTCTCTACTTGTAACAGAGAAATCTGTTGAGGAGTTTGTCAACAAATGACTTCATATAATCATATACAGGAGAATTTATGGACTTATGGTTTCAGCCACAAGCCCATCAAAGAGAGGAATGAGTTATCTTACTCTGTCTTCCCAAGAAAAACAAGGAGCGAATTAACTAAGGGATTGGACTCAAACTTATGACTTCAGAGGAATTAGAAACCAATCAGGTCTGGTTTTCCATGTATGTTCTCAATCAATACTACAAGCCATGCCACCAGAAGCATCTCCAGCTGCGAGAAAAAGACCTACGTTTCACTTAAGTTGTGTTTTCAATTCAGAGGGATCTGATCATAAAAAGAAGCTTCTTGTTTCACAGTGCAGAAGCACTGGTTACTTTCACTCTCCTCAATGTAGTTTTCTATTTTTTACATAAGAACTACACTATGATGCGTTGGGTTTAGAAGACTTCACTGACCAAGTAAACAGCAAATGCCAAAGTTAATAAAAATAAAATGTTAGTCTGAGACCTCCCACCTACGTATCTACACCTAAAGACAGAAAAATATATAATTAAAACATTGAAAATAAATTAAAAAGTAGGAGGTGCAGTTCAGTGGCAGAGGACCTGCTTAGCATGTGGGAGGCCCTGAATTCAATTCTCAGCACCACAAAGTAAAATATAATAACTTGGCTGGAGATGTAACTCAGTGGTAGAGCACTTGCCTAGTTGGTTCGTGGTTGTAGGTTTGATCTCTAACACCAAAATAATAATAGTAATAATAACTTAGGTGTTGCATCCTATCTTTCCAAGTTACTTAAGGTTCATGTGACATAAGAGAAATTACCAAAAACCAAACAAAACCAAAAACTCACATGATTGAGATGAAAAATGTTATAGTAGTTTTCATACACTGATAAAACAACACGAATTAAGATTTACCACCTGGTCCAAAGTCACTTCTAAGATAGGAGAATTCTTTCAGGATAGAGTCCGTGTCTTATCCAGACACCTTTAGAACCCCAGCATCTACTGTAGAGCCTGGCAAATAGGAGTCACTCGACAGTGGAGCGGATAACTTTTCTGATTGTACATAGAAGAGAGAAAATATTAAAGGCCTTCTTATTTGTACTCACTTCCAATAAGTCAAAAACTAAAATATTGATAACTTAGTGCACCTAAGGAGGTTCTACAAGTTAAAGCAGAAATCACTAGAAGAAATGTCTCTGTAATATGGAACAATAGTAGCAGATAGCCATCCTCAAGGTGCGAAGCATGACTTGGGGTAGCTTGGCCCTCTTCCCACATTCAAAATAAGCAGTTGTACAAAGTAGTTTTAGTCCCAAAATGGTTTGGACTTTGCTCGTCCACCAAAATCTGGGTTCAGCATGATTTCTGACCTCTACCTCAAACTGTTGTTGTTGTTAGACACTGTCGAGTTGTATCCAACTCATAGCAACCCTCATAGGGTTTTCAACAGTTGGTTGTTTCAGGATTGCCTCCGGAGTGGATTGCCACATCCTTCTCCCATTTTTGCAATCTGGGAATCGAACTCAGGACCTCTGAGTGATGCTCTACTCTGAGCTAAATCCCAGCCCCCACCTCAAACTAGAACTATTAGACACTATGAACCTCACTCAACAAGAATGTAATGGCGTGTCAAGGCCAGGGGAAACACAGAAGCCAATATTAGCAGAAACCCCTCCAAGAAATGATTATGACATAAGTCGAAGTGTTTCTAAGCATCTAAAATATCGAAACAACTTTTCAAGAAACGAGTTTTAAATATACTTTCTCAGATTAAAAGTATTCACACTGTTGAAGAGTTAAGATAGTTTTCCAGGAAGCTAACTGGTCTTACTAGGTAAATAAAACTTTTCTTTCTAGAGAGCAGACTTTTCTCTTTGCTGTAGAGTTTGGCTGCAAAAACCTGGTTCATCAGCTGCGGCCCAAAAACTGATTATTTTAAAAAGACATGTCTTAAACTGACCTACTTTGGAAACCTGGATGCCTTTAAATTGCCAATGAACTGAGACCATTCATGAGAATGGGCCTTTTGAATGCCGGGAATGTTCTTCGGGGCTCAGCACAAAGATATTTGGCATCAATGACTGTAAATATTTGTAAAACCCTGGGTAATGGGTGGTGTTTGACCACACTCGAACCCTCCTTCCAGCTCAGTAATGCAGGAGCGAGTTATCTAGGGTGATTGGTCAGGGGGATTTTGGTCCAGTTTCTTTTCAGTTTAAGTAAAAAGCCAAGCAACCCAATTCTCCTACTTGATATTTTTTCACATTCACTATCCATTCCATGTTAAGTTTTTTTTTTCTTTCTCCACCAGGACAGTCAGTTAGAGGGGACTTTTGAAACAGAGAGGTTTTGGGGTTTTTTTCTTTCCCATTTTTCTAAGGTGATGCCCACTAGAAAGAATAAAACTGCAGCCAAAGGTGTGCAGCAGGAGGGCAGGAGCTGGGTGAAATCGCAGACTTGGATTTCATAATACACCTATGTCCAAGTGGCTTTGTGGATCTGCTAAGGATTTCTTTCTTTTTTCTCTCCCGCTCCTCTCGAGATAGTTTCAGAAACACTTCGGAGATTGTTACCAGTGAAAAGGATTCGGGCTAAGAAGAAGGAAGGGCAGAATAAAGAAGAGAGGCAGAGCAGACTAACATCTGAAAAGGCCCAGAGACCTCCAGTGAAAGCGGCAGGAGGTATTTTAATTAGCCAGCAACTCAGTTAAGACTGGCTAGGTTCCCTTTGCTTCTTACCCACACCCTAAAAAACTGAGTCATCCCAAAGTTCATTTATTTTGCTTCTGGGTAGACACCCCTAATCTGCTACTTCAGAAATGTTAAATGCATTAATTATCCTTTCATCCATCCTCTCAACGTTCAAATAAACAGCCAGAAATGCCAAATCTGAACACCGACAGTCCTGCTACGATCCCCAGTTTGTGTTTTGAAAAGATACCCGGGGCAGACAGCAAGAAGAAACGGACAGTTCCCAGAAGAAACAAGAAAGAGAACATTTACTCAGCTAGAGGAGTTCATTCTGAGAAATCTGGATGTGAGAAGCATATGCGTCAGTAGACCTCAGCAGAATCCCTGAAACTAACAAGAAAAGCAAAAGGTTCCCTGGAGGGGGGCAAGAAAAAGACACCTTTTTCCCTGTTGAAACGGGAATCAGTTTCATTTTAACTTACACTTGGGAACAAGATCAGAGTTTCACTCCATATTATCAGCAATTATCTAATAAAATAATCACCATAACATACGGCCAAGATCCCATGGTTAACCCAATACCTTATTGACAGGCATGTGTGTCAATACACTGCTACGAGTTTTCCAAATAACAGAAGGTAGACGTGCAAGATGATGCCAACTTTTGGTCTCCCCGAAAAACGCCGGAAGGTTGGGGCTAACCTTCAATTTCACCATGCATTCTGTAGGGACGGTTATATTACAAATGAGATGAATTTCTCTTTACCTTTACAAAGGCATCGATTTTTACATGTTAACAGGTGTTTGAGGCATCCAGAATTAACACATGCAGTTCTGCGTGGCTCAAGCACTGAAAGCAGAAAATAAAGCCAAAATCCCCACGGTGTCCCCGTTCGCCTCCGTCCTCCCCTCCGCTCCTAGACTGGCTCCATCCCTGGCGTGCACCACGCAGCCTGCACACAGCCCTTCGCACCTACCTGGCCGGGGAGCCGCGATCCTCCGGCCGCCAAGCGGCTCCCTCGCCCGGCCGGCGCGCGCCGCGGAGGAGGCGCCCTTTCCCTCCCTGCGCGCTGCCTCCGGGCTCTGCGGCTGACAGCGCTGCGCTGGGCGGCCGCGCGGCCGACTCCTCGCCCAGACCTATTGGCTGGGAAGGGGAGGAGCCCCTCCCCGCCCCCTGGCCGCGGGGAGCCCGGTCGAGCCGGCGCGGGGCGCAGCGCCGGGAGCCGCGCGTTTATTTGCACAGGAAGCGCAGGCGCCGCACTTCCTCCTCCCCTTCTGGGTCGCGCTGGAGCTGCAGGTGATGGCCTTTAACCCTGTGCGCCCCGCCGCCGCACGCCCTGGCCGCCCGGGTCTCCCCGGCGCAGCCCACACTGTCAGCACCTCTGGCGCGCGCTCCTGGGGCCGCTGCCGCAGGATTCCCGGCCTGGGTGTCCGGATGGCAGCCCCCAGAGCCCGCCACCCTCCTCACCTCTCCTTCCCGGCTTTTAAAATTTCTTTCCTTCTTTTTCCAAGCTGGGATTTAGCTCAGTTGGTAAAACGCCAGTCTGTGCTCTCTGAGGCCCTCGCCTCGGTTCAATCTCCCGGCACCCCAATCCACTTCTGAAGCAATCCAGAAACAAGCAGCCATTGAAAACCCTGTGAGGGGCGCTGTAAGAAGGCATCTAGCAACAACTTCTAATAACGGACCAGACCTACCCTCCCACCTCACCAGGAAACTGCTTTTATCAGAAACACTTCCTATGCACATCTCTCAAAAACAGCTTCTGCCGGATTTGTCCTTTTGCATCTAACGGTAAAATTAGAACGTAGCCAAATCAAGTCAGGAGCAGTCCTTTAGTTGCCTCGTAAATACAGGCATGTGTCTTTATGAAACAATGATTTACAATGATTCCATTTGAAGTGCTTTGTTAACAAATTGTGTGAGAAACGTATGGTAATTTAGGCAGGCATGGTGACCCACGCCAATAGTTCCAGAGACTCGGGAGGCTGAGATAGGAGGATCTCAAGTTCGAGGTTAGAGGCAACCTGTATAATTTAGCAAGACCTTGACTCAAAATAAAAAGTAAAAAATGGGCTGAGGGGAGGGAGGGGTACAACTCAGTGATAGAGTGCTTGCAAAGCATGCTTGAGGCCTCGGGGTTCAACCCGCACCCCACACAAAAGCAAAGAAAGAGACCAAGAGAGAGAAAGAATTAGAAAGAAAAGGTAACTTAGTTGTACCCTCCATTAAGGAAAATCTAGCAAGATAATGCAGAGGTTGTGGGATACTATATGGCATGTCTTCCTCACTCCAAAACTTTGAACGCTTACCATAATTTATCTAATGTTTGTAATGAATGACACACATACTCATTTCCCACACACAATTACAAGGCCCACAAGCCCAAATCTGCTGAACTGTCCCTCCAACCTGGCTCAATGGTACCCACCTGTAATCCCAGCTACTCAGGAGACTGAGGAAGGAGAATCACAAATTCAAGGCTGGAAGCAGCCTGCACAACTTAGGGAGACTATCTCAAAAAAAAAAAAAAATGAGGCAGGGTGTACAGCTCAGTGTTAAGAGTGTTTGAGAGTGTTTGACCAGCATGCACCAGGTCCTGGGTTCAAACCCCAAGTACTCTGTGTGTGTGTGTGTGTGTGTGTGTGTGTGTGTGAGAGAGAGAGAGAGAGAGAGAGAGAGAGAGAGAGAGAGGAGGAAAGGACAGGAAAGAGAGAGAGAGAGAGAGGAAAATAAAATAAATGAAAGGGTCCCTCCTTGTCTGGCACAGTGGCACACACCTGTAATCCCAGCACTAGAGAGGCTGAGGCAGGAGGAACTGGAATTCAAGGTCAGTTCAAGCTACCTGGTGAGTTCTAGGCCAGTCTGAGCTACATAATGAAACCCTGTCTCAAAAAATCTAAATTAATATCTGCAACCTTACTCTACTTAATGCAACCACTATAAGGGAGGTGCTTCCTAAAACAAAGGGACTCACAAATCCTGTGTGGAACAATGTGTGCGCCATGGAGTAGCAGCACTAGGCACCTTTCCAAATGACACAAGCAATCTGCTTCTCATTGCATGTCCAAGCCAACCTCTAGGTCAAAGCCATGTCCTGAAGGACATAGTATATCTCTGTGTGTGATACTTGGACAGGCAGGAGGACCAGCCCACTAATAGTGGAGGAGGTGGAGGGCAGGGGAGATAAGACAGTAGGAGAATACACAGTGGGGACTCAAAGTCATGTAACTGAAGGATATTTTTAAAAGTCCTTCTAGCTACCTTAACACAAACACCTAATTTTAAAGATAAGGAAACTGATATCCAGGGAGATTTAAGTGGGTGGTTCAAACCAGACCAGAGCTGGTACAAGTCCTAAATCTGTGCGACATGAGAATAAAAATCATCCATAAAAATATCTAACTTCAGATTTAGCATGGGTTTAGTTTCTCAGAAAAACTACCTCAAAGAATTTTCTCAGTATATTAACCATTGCTGATAGACAAGAAACAGCAAAGATAAACCACCTTCTAAAACTCCACTTTGCTTATTAGTGTTGATGCAAATCTTCTGAGCCTTAAACCAAAGTTCAGCACAGAGTCCACTTATTAAATTACCATGCAATTAAGTTACCATCTCTTATCAGCAGGATAAGGGAAGAAGCTGCTGCCAATATGAATGAAAACACAAGTTAAGCAATAATCACGCTGCCTCTTGTCACAAAGAACACCACCATGGTTTATTTTCAACCATGCAGATTTATAAAAATTACAGTTAAAATTTAAGACTTAAAAAATAAGACTAAATAAACATATTGAATGCTATAGTATTATCCAAACAGATTTTTTTTTCAGATCTACCTGTGGAGTCCATGATGTAAATGAACATTCATCCCCTCTAGCATTTATTGATCTCTGATAAGCTTCCAGGTGCTAGGAAGCTAAAGATAAGACAGGCTTGGTCCCTGTCCTCACAGCTCTCTCAATCCAAGGTAAAAGTCAGACAAGTTAATCAATTAGGAAGATACTAGAATGAGTGGTTTGATAGACTTGAGCACCCTGCTGTGGGAGCACAGAGAAGAAAATGTAACTGAAAGAAGGAGGTTGATGAGAAGAGTCAAAGAAAGCTTCTCTGAGAGGGTGGTTGAAATCTGGGTCTTCAAGTAGCAGAGCGGGGAAAGTAGAGAAGTGAACCGGGCAGAGGGAATGGGAACCGCAAAGGGTTAGACAGCAGGTTTTAGGGGAAGCTCTTCCTAATATAGACAGAGCTAGTGCGTTGAGAATAAAAGACTGTCGCGACAATTTTGGTGAGAAAAGGAACACATGGACAGAGATTTCAGAAACTAAAATTGATGGGATTTGACATCTAACTGGATGTGGGGGATGGAGAGAAAGAAGAGCCCAGGTTGCCAGTGCCACTGAGGGTGGGAATTAACCCTTTGCCTACCATTGGGAAACAAATGTCAAAACATGAGTGTGTGTAAGTTTGACAGAAAATCAAGAAAGTGATGGAAAAAGGTATTTTGCAAACTCATAGTATGCATTCCAATTATTTTTGCTAGTCATGTTCTTGGTTTATTTATTGTAATGAAGAATTTCAGAAAATAAGATACTTACTGTCATGTATTTTTATTTGAAATTGGCAGTCAAATGGTTAGAGAGAGGAAGTGGTAAAGAAAATGATGAAGATTCAACTAAAATCTTGCAAAACCTCAGGTGCCTGTGGACATGCTGCAAGCATTATCTGATGGGCCCTTAAAAGAGAGATGTCTGGGTGTTGAGCCCTTTGTGAACTGCAGTCATTTAGGCGGTGAAGTTATAAAGATGTAAGATCACCAAGAAAAGTAGCATGCTATAGTGGGAAATGGGACTAGGGTTTAGCCCAGTTGGTAGAGTGCTACTGTGCACTCTCTGAAGATCAGAGTTTAATCCCCAGCAACAACTGGAAAAATGGGAGAAAGATGTGGCAGCCTACTCCTGAATCAATCCTGAAACAATCAGCCATTGAAGACCCCAGGAGGGTGGCTACTATGAGTCAGACCTAACTCCACAGCACAGAACAACAACATAGAGGGAAGCAGGCATTGGACCTAGACAAACTCTGCCACTCACTCTTTGCTATGATGTAACCCTAAGCAAGTTATTCAATGTAAACCCAGTTTTTTCATCTCTAAGACTCAGCTTTTTTCATGAATAAAATAAGAAGGATGACATGCATCATTAATTCATTGTGAGAGTGTGAGGTTTGTAAAGTAGCTAATACAGCATCTGATGGATAGAAACACCTTCACTGTACAAGTCTTAGAGGTGGGATGATGAATGTCACCTCTTGGGATTGTGCAGTACACAACCTGCTCATTTATATGCTATGGTCCTGGCCTGATACATAATAGGAACTGAGTCAATGATATGTATTTACAAAGGGAAGAGAAAGGAAAGGGGTCAGAAAAGAAAAAGACCAGTATCTACCACACAGGAAAGAAAGGAGCCTTCAAACAAGCCCAAGAAAGAATTACTTTTTTTTGGCTAGAAAAATTAATACTTAATACCTCAGATTGAAAAATAAAATCTAGACACTACAATATACAAAAATACTTTTATCTTCTTTGAGTGAGGACAAATTATGATGAATCGTTCACCAGAGATTGCAATCAGTTGACCATCATCATAATAAAGAATCATTTCCTATTCTGAATTACAGTCCTTCTTAAAGACATGCAAAAATATTGACATTTATGGTAAGAAACTCAAATTACATTAACTTATATTAAAAACAAAAATAAATCCAAAGCATATTTGAAATTTACCATGTGAGAAAAAAATATAAGTACAGTTACTAGATTCTATGTGTAAGATAATTAGTGAGATATATTATATAATGGGTAGCATAAATAATAGATATGTTATAAAAGCATTGCAGTGTGACATAAAAAAGGCAAGAAGAATTTCTTCTTTGGAAACTCTAATTAATATAAAACCAATGCAGTATTATTCAGTCAAAAAGAAGAGTAAAATTCTATCATTTACAGCAAAATAGAACTGGAAGATATCAAGTGAAATAAGCCAGAGGCGGGCAAGTATCACACGTTCTTTCGCATATGTTGTTGTTGTTGTTGTTGTTGTTGTTGTTGTTGTTGTTGTTAGGTGCCATCAAGTCAGTATCCGACTTATAGCGACCCTCATAGGGCTTCCAATGGCTGACTGTTTCGGGATTGCCTTGGGACTGGATTGCCAGGCCTTTCTCCCATTTTTGCGGTGCTGGGAATTAAACTCGGGATCTCAGAGACTGCTGCACAGTGCTTTGCCAACTGAGCTAAATCCCAGCCCTTCCCATATGTAGAAGCCAAAAAAAGTCAACAAAAGTATAATAGTAAGAGACTGTGAAGGGTGTGTATAGGAGAGGGTAGAAAAGTGGAGGCTGAATTTGATCCAGGCACATGATATGAGTGTATGGAAATATCACATTGAACTCCATTAGTATGTACAAACAATACAGGTTAATAAAATTTAAAGAAAATGCTCCATTCTTAAAATTACTCTTCTTCTCTGCCTTGGTACGTAAGTTAGTAACACTGACTAGCATGTTAATCACATCCTGTGGTTAAAACAAAACAACAACAACAACAACAAAAACCCATTCAATGGTTCATTCAGAAGGAAGAACACAAGTATTGGGAAACCAACTTCTGCAAGAGATCTGATTCTTTCTCCATAGGAAAAGATCTCAAGCAAAGGTCATGGTGCTCTGGAGACACTTTGGTCTTTTCTTGTTTTCAAACAGCTGTGGTTTCATTTGGATTTTTGTTGTTATTGTTGCACTTAATGAAGCTCATCTTATTCACTCTTTCAACATATACTGAGCACACTGAGTGTAGAACTATAGAAAACAAGACTATTACAAAATAACATGATAGAAAGTATGCCAGGGCTATGTTTTGGGTGCCATGGCAGGCAAAAGAGACATCAAACTATGTCAAATATGACCCAGAAATCGTCAGGCACTCCAGGTTCACAATGCCAATTTTACAAAGCTAGAGATGTGTCCTTTTGGTTCTGTTTCATTCAAGATATATCTCAACACCTCATAAATCAAGTCATAACCAACTGGGCCTCAACAAGAAAAAGCTGATCTGAGTAATCGCAAACTGCCACTATGCCACACCAGGGCCCATGGTGACTCAGGAAGGTGAAGTGAAAGAGCAAGACACCAGGAACTCAGCTGTCCAAGACACTAAGGTCTTACCCAATCACCAGCAAGCCGGGCTTACAGGCTGGTGAGAAAACGGACCTCAGTACCTAACCTCTGGAAATGGTGACTTTGCATCAGACCTGAATTAAGATTCTCCACTAGAAAGTCAGATTGTTACCAAAGAAGATATGTGGGGAGCATGAGTAGGGCATCTGGGAGGCTGGCAGCAAGTGGGTCCTTCCCAGGCAGCAACAATTATCTTCCCCCTTCCCAGCCGCAGATACCTTGGTTCATGTGTTGCCCCATATAAAATTTATACGAGATACAGAAATTACAGTATAGAGTATTGTTATTGTTAGGTGCCAAAGAGTCAGGTCTGACTCACAGCGACTCTATATACAACAGAATGAAACACTACCTGACACTATGCCATACGTGGCACTATGTCGGTGTTTCTCTGCTATTCATAGGGTTGTTGATGGCTGATTATTTCAAGAGTGGGTTGCCAGATCCTTGTCTCAAGCCTATAGCACCAATATTCTCAGGTGGTCTCCCATCCCAGTACTAACCAGGCCTGACCCTGCTTAGCTTCCAAGATCAGATGAGACTGGACACCAGGGTGGTATGGCTGTAGACAGTACGGAGTATAGAATAAGTTTATTAAAGACAGCGAATATTAGATATAGATTATAAAGGCAGTGAAAGCAGGCAGTAGTGAAGGGCTACTGTGGCCCAGGGCTAAGGTCAGCCGTGATCTTTACAGTGGACTTTGGGCCTTCAGGGGAAAGAAAGAAGTGCTTACCCTGGGGCCTGTGTCCAGAATGGGTTAATGGATTCCAAGTGTCTTCAAGGACTGGACTCAGAGGCAGGCATTTCAAAAGGTTAAAAATCTAGGCCACTATGGGTCTTGATAGGGGCTGGGGTTTAGCTCAGTTGGTAGAGTGCTTGCTCTGTGCGCTCTGAGCCCCGGGGTTCAATCCCCAACACCACAAAAATGCGACAAAGATCTGACAGCCCACTCCTGAAAACAATCCTGAAGCAATCAGCCATGGAAAACCCTATGTTTCATTTCTGTTGTACACTGGGTCACTATGAGTCAGACTCAAGTTGACGGCACCTAACAACAACAACCAGTTTTGATAAGGGAGCAGAATCCACTAAATGATGTCCTTTTCGATTGCTGGAGGAGGCGTGTGTCTCACACAGTCTTATCATTCTTCCTGGATGAAGGTAGAAGTAAGAAATGATTTTAATTCTCTTTCCTTCTAGCGAGTATGCTGTTTGTAAGGGTATTATCTATCAGGGAAGCACAGGCCAGCAGAAGAAAGCCCCTGTCCCACAAGAGGCTCCCATTGATATTCATGTTACAGATGGCTGGGAAGCATATGGCTGGGCTGGGAGGTGGCTGGCTGCCCAGCCCTCTATTCCCGTTCTTCCTGCCTATTACCCTCTATCAAGATGAAACAGTCCTTAGAGTCGTGGTATTTGCAAAATCTGTATTAATCATTCTACTAATATTGCCATCTCCCCCAAAGTCCTGAATCAGACAATTAAAACTGCTTAATGTTCTCACAGTCACCATCCCAACCAATGTACAAACTGCTTTATATGAAAAGAAGCACTCACGACTATGCATACATATCCAACACAGATACAAAGGACTCTGCTGAATCAAAAGTCAAAATGAGAGCCAGGCAACGTGGTGCGCCCTTGTAATCCCTATGACTCAGAAGGCTGAAGCAGGAGGATTGCAGGTTCAAAGCCAGAGGCAGCCTGTGCAATTTAGCAAGATCCTATCTCAAAAGTAACAATAAAAAAGAAGCAGGGTTGCAACTCAGTGGCCTATGTGAGGCCCTGGGTTTGACCTCCAGTACCGGGAAAAAAAAAAAGCCATAACAGAGTTGAAGGTGTAGCTCAGGGATACAGCATGTACTTAGCATGCACAAAGGCTTGGATTCAAGCCTTAGCACAAGAAAAGCATAGAGGGAGACAGGGAGAGAAGCCAAAATATTTCTTGGCTTTACAGATCAGGAACTTCATTTCCCCACCTTACAGACACCAAATTACTCAGACATAGGAATATTTATACATGTTAGTTTTCCAGCGAGACTTTTTATTGACAGGTCCCTTAAAAACTTTAGTTTTCTCTCAGATGTAGATAGTGATGCCCTCCTTTTCCCACCCTCCGCTCTCCCCCCTCTCTTTCTCCTTCCCACAAAAGAGTCAATCACCAAGTCCCCACTAAAACCAGAAGCAAAATGCAGCTAGCAAACACTATCATCTGCAACAGACTGAAGGAGCCAAAGTAAAGAAACCAGGGCTGGGGGAAGAGATCCAGGAACTGCTGGGTCAGGGAATGCAGGTACCTTGAGGTGGAGGGGCCTGTCCTGTATCCTACACACACAGAAAAAGTCCTGTATGGTGGCAAAGCCAGGTCCCTTTCCACATTTACTGCTGGCCACCTGAAATCATGCATATCCTCTGCAGAATGTTTCAGGAAGGTTGGCTGCTGTTTCAGTACCTCTCCCTGTGGCTCATGCTACAGTATGGGGCTCCCAAGGAGCACACTGAGGACTTTGCTAGAGTCTATATGCAACAATGTTTAAGAAAATGTGACCTCGGAGGGGGCCTTGTACCAATCAATGCTCCTTAACCGGATACTGCTCATTCCCCTGGAGATGAATCCTATTCATGATCTGTTTAAATACGCAATCAGCGCAACCACATGACATGTTTTTGCAAAGAGCTTTATTCTGAAAGCTTCATAATAACTTTTAAATTCAGATTAGGCCTAACCACAAGAACTATATTCATCCCATGAAAATCACCATGGCACTAGTTGCAAGCAATTATCCCATAGGCTGGTAGCAAAGAGAAGAATTCATTGTTCCCAGGTCATTTCTATTGAGATAAGTAGGCCTAATCTAGCTCTTCCTTTATTCCTCAACTATGGCACTAAAAAAGCATCCTCCTTATTGATATGTCTATCTCCTTCAGTAATTTCGACTCCCGTCAGCCCTTCATTCACCCATGCACAAAGTTAACAGCCCATGTGTCTTCTAAATATTTTTCTCTGTGCTCATTAAATCATATTCATATATGGCGTGTGTGCACACACGCGGAATGTCTATCTTAGCTACGGGAGTCCTTTCATCTTTGTCCATTTTGCTTTAGAATACCTTGTATTTATCCTCTCAGTCTAAAAGAGCTCCCTATAAAGGACATTTATTAAAAGTTTTCCTGCAATATATTTTATAAACACTTTTTCCAGACATAGCTAATGTCTATGGATTTATGTTGCTATTTCCACAAAATGGGTTTTGATTGTACAATAAAGAATGTACCGTTTTCAATATATTACTTCTAATTTTTAAATAAAAATTCCTGCAATTTTCTTCAAAGATGCATTTCATAGTTAATAAATTTAAACTGGTGATATTTTCACTGGATTCTTCTGTATAGACCATAATAATCTAAATTAGGAAAATTTTCTATAGTGCTCAAGTATCCACTAAATTCTGGGAAAATTCTACCAAATGGAATATATCCTTAACTTTCCTCTTTTTATATTGAGATATATAAATATTTAGGCCAAAGTACTTTCAAAAATATCGTGTTTTGTATGTAATACCTTTTATGCAGAAAAAAATTACTCAAAGCTCATCAAATAAATTGTGTCTATGATTCTTTTTACCATTTCACCAAATTTAAACATCTTGAAGTCATAAGCCTAAAATTCAGTCTATTTTGAATTCTGTATCCTGTTAAAAATAGAATTCTCTCAAAAGATTCCACAGGTCCAAATATTCCAAGTGTACCTGTTAGGTAGCTAGCTTAGGCATTGGCAGGCAACATGGAGAAAAAAAGGATTCAAAGTAGCTCCTACCTTTCCGCCATGAAGCAGCAGCCACTTGCATCTGACGACATTGGAAGGACATCTTCAAATAGGTCCCACACTCTTCCCAAGCCCTCGAGCCACTTTCAAAACAAACACCCTAGGCCCACATCACACTAGGCACCCAGAGCTGGGCGCCCAGGGTTTATGTCACACTGGGCGTGACCTACTTTGAATAAAACTAGAGGGAACAAGTACCCACTTTCCCTTCTTCCACTCTTCTTCCACAGGCTCTCTCTTTTCTTCCACCCTCGCACCCCGCTTCTTCCTCTCTTCTCTTCTCTTTCCAGTAACCACGTGTGCATCTCTCCTTTCTCTCTGGCCTGCCGTCTTCTGTACCTATTCAAGCCACCTCTCCTTCTAAAAGCCCACTTAACTCTCCTGTATTCTCTGGCTTCTTTACCTTCTCCTGAGGAACACAAACCTCTTTATGGTGATTCACCCTGGGAATGCAGGTTTTTCCAATTCCCTTTCCAGGTTTACCAAGCTTCTCCAGGTGCCTCAGTTTTGCCTGTAATTTTATTCCTTAAAGGTGCACTATCGTTCATGAACCTTATCTGTATTCTTTACGATAACTTCTGTGTTGGGTATAAATTCTTTTATAAGCCGAATACAAGGACTGAGGTCTTGCTGACAGGTACTCAACCTGTGCTCCAGACCTACCTGCTCATGCTCCCTGTGTCTCCCCAGTAACATACCTATACATTTTCAAAATTAAATCTTGTGTACTTCCTGTGTTTGAGTTCTTATCGTTTAATTTGCTCTGGTCCTACCTTGTATTTAGAAGGATATATTCTAGTGCCTTCGTGTTTGCAAGTTTTGTTCTCCATAATTGCAATTTGTACAACTTCAAAAGTAGAGTGTTTTGCCTGCTTATCTTGACTTCAAATTTCCAACTTACTTCAAACAAAATATAATCAAAATTTGGGGAGCATCTTTGCAAAAAAAAAAAAAAAAAGTCGATACAATCAATAGGGACTGACTGACAAAGCAGTACTTCCAAGCTTCCAACATTTCTACACTCTGATAATGGTCTGCAAAGAGGGAAAGAATGTATTGTATGCTGAAGGGTATTTTTTATATTCAACACCAGCTTCTTTGCAAAAATTTTTGTAGTTCAACTATTTAGTATACATAGAAAAATATTTATAAATTTTGGCAACTATTTGTGTTGCAGTTTGTCTGAAAGAAATTCATGATATATGCAATTTTCTGCTCCATGGATTTTTTTTCTTTGCAATCTCATTGTTTATATTTTGACATTGTTCCCATCAAAATCCTTATTTGAATTTTCACTGAAAAATAAATCACTTTCAGTGGTTGTGTGGGGCTGGATGTGAAAGTGGGGAAACTTTTGGTATGTAAATTTACCTCAATAAAGCTGTTGAAAAATAAATTTTGCTGAGTGTGGTGGCAAATGCCTATAAACCTAGTGCTTGGGAGGCTGAGGAAGGAGGCTCATGAGTTTGAGTCCAACCTGGGCTAAAAAAAAATATATATATACATATATCTGTGTGTGTGTGTGTCTGTGTGTGTGTGTGCTATAAACATTTAGACCAAATTTACAGTAGAATTCACAACAATATAAAATATTTAAACTTAACTAGAATAATTTTCTAAAAGCTTTCCCTTGTTATATAAATTAAGTGAAAATAAACCTTTCATGTAATAAATTTAATTAAATTTCTATGTGAAGCATTTGGTTATATTAACATAAAACTAGCAATAATTTAACTGTGCAATCTCTTTTGCTAATGTGGTTGACCACATTGATAGCTATTACTTCACTTTTCATATATGTGTAAAAGAAAACTTAACATTGAAAACAGGTGAAATAGATTTAGAAAAGTCATTTGATCTAAATGAAAAGTCATCCTTCACAGAATGAAATGTAATCACACCTCCTACAGTTACATATGTTAAATCATCGTCTTTTGGCAATGAATTCTTAAAATAACCAAAAAAAAATTGAAGTAGATACTGATGCTACTTCAGTAGATTCAAGAATTATACATTTACTACCTCCTTTGTGGAGAAACAGAAATTTGTATTTAATTTTTTCATTCAACTAGCATGCTTTTAAGTTCATTTTTTGCCAAAAGGAATTATTCCAAAATAATTTTAAAGTTGTTGTTGTTATTAGGTGCTATCCAGTCGGGTCCAACTCATAGCAACTCCACGTACACTACCAAACACTGTACTATGGCTAGCACTGTATCTGATAGTGCTTCTCTGCTAGTCATAGAGTTTTCCATGGCTGATTATTTGGGGAGTGGGTTGCCTAGTCCTTCTCCCTAGTCTGTCTTAGTCTGGAAGCTCAGCTGAAACCTGTTCCACCATGGGTGGCCCTGCTGGTATCTGAGGTAGCAGTAGCACAGCTTTCAGTTTCACAGAAACATACAAACCCCCACAGCACATCAAACTAACAGATATGTGGGGAAATTTTAATCAATAAATACTCATAGGTTTAGCCCATGCAAAAGTAGCAAAACCAGTGTTTCAAGAGCACTCAGACTTTCCACATTTTCAATTGATCTCACAGACAGCCTGGTAGCTTCCTACCACTATATAGAATGGAATGAGTTAATAGTCCTTAGCCACCAAGGCAGGAGCATTTTTCATTTTATCAGCAAGTGCCTTGCATGCTGTTCTTTAAAGGAAACTGTTTTATGTAATTAATTTAATATACACTAATAAAAAACAAAGAAAAGGGGAGGTGTAAGTTCACTTGCATTTGGAAGGAACTTGAGGAAAAGCAGGGTTATACTAATCTTCCAAATTTAGGTACAAGGAAAAGCACTCTTCACAATATAAGCATGTCAACATACTGTTAGACAAGCCTGTAGTAAAATCTGATCTATCATTATCCTGTCTCATTTCAATACATTATTACATTATTACATAATGATGCTGTCTTAAAAATAAAAAAAACCAGCCACGTGTCAGGGCACAAGGCTGTAATCCTGGCAGCTCAGGAGGTGGAGGCAGGAGGATCACAAGTTCGAGGCCAGAGGCAGCCTATGCAACTTATTGAGACCCTGTCTCAAAAATAAAAAATGAAAAAGAGGCTGGGGTTGTGGCTCACTGGTAAAGTACATGCCTGGCATGCATGAGGCCCTGGGTTCAACATCCAGTACTGCAGAAAAATTAAAAAATAAAAAACAAAAAATCCAAAGCAAATGTCAAATGGGACACAAAAAGAAGCAAGGACTGGGATGTCTATAGTAATTGATCCATTTGAATATTCTGCTTGAACCAATTTTGGTCATTTATACTTTCTTTATTAATTGCCCATTTCTTCTACATTTTCAAATTTGTTTTCCAAAAGTTTTGCACCAGATCTTCATATGTAATTCTTATAATTGTTCTCTTGCGCATTTGCAGTTGTGCCTGAATCCTCGTTCCTAATCTTGTACATTTTTACTCTCTTTTTCCAGTGTTTTATCTCATGGAGCCTTTATACTTTTTTTCTATGCCATTAATTCCTACTTTTAAATTTATCAGTTCCTCTCTCCTGTGTGTGTGTGTGTGTGTGCGCGCGCACAGGTGTGTTCTGTTTTTTCTGTTGTTCTGGGGGGTGGAAGGATTTTCTTTGAAAGGGACTGATGTTTTACTGATCTTTTCTTCATGAGTAAAGATATTTACTGTTATAAATTTTTCTCTAAGTTCTGAGTATACATTATTCTCTAAAGATGTTAGTACAAAGTATATACTTTTAATTGTTTTCCAAAGAACCTATTGTTTCTCTTTGATATTCTCTTTGATCATAAGGCTTATCTAGGAAAGTAGTTTTTCACTTTCAAGTAGTTATTTTGGGTCATATATTTAGCATTGATTTCTCTGTTAATTGGATTATGATGAGGGTATGTGATGTACAAAATCTCTACTTATAGTTGTTACAGTTTTACTGTTTCAGCCCAAATAGGTTAATTCTACTTTCCTAGTATTGGGATTTAGAAAATTGCACAATTTCAAAGAAATGCTCCCTGAGATGTCTCATGGTGACATGACCAAGTAATCTGCCCTACCTTTCTAAAGAACAACTCACAGTAACCACTGCTCATGTTTCATTGTCGCCATTACAAGATGCACTCTAACTTGCAAATCTGGAACCATTATACGTCTTGGTAAAAAACAAGGTAATTAATTATTTTTAATAGTCAGATGACTGCATCACCTTGGCATTTAATCACAACAAACCAAAGCCATGCAAGGCTCCTGAACCGTGCCTGGCAAAAGCCTGGTTTAAGTTTTCATTTTCCAACAGAGCACCTCAATTCCTCCTCAGCATAGTAACCCAGGAAAACCTGCCGCCCACTCAAAAAGCAGAGGGAAAAGCATTTGTCTCACATGGCGGGGAGGCCTCAGCAGGAATTGCTGAAACCTTCAGGTAAAAGAGACGAGAGCTGTTTTAAACACAAATAACTGCCGAAATATTTATTCCCAGCGAGGCTTGGAGATTCTCTACTCTGATCTGATTAGCAGAGACTCACACAGTGAGCACACTGGAGAGAGGAAATCTTGCTTAAAATCACCAAGGAAATTACAAACTCTTAAAAAAAATTCAGTGGACATTTCAGCTAGGATGTAATTAGAGGAGAGGAGTGGTTTTCTTGAAATGTCTTCTGAAAGTTCATAATGATAAAGTGGAAGCCTCCTTGGTTCTGTGGAGTCTGCTGCTGAGAAGAAAGAGATTGTACTATTAAGTACCTACTGTGTGCTAGACATGTCTACAGTCATACCACCCTGGCATCTGATCTTGTAAGATCTCAGAAGCTAAGCAGGGTTGGATGGGAGACTGCCTGGGAATACTGGGTGCTGAAGGCTTGGGAGAAGGACCCAGCAGCCTACTCCCGAAACAATCAGACATTGAAAACCCTGTAAATAGCAGAGAAGCACTGACATCATGCTGGGCATGGTGCAATGTCAGGGAGCATTTCATTCTGTTGTACATGGGGTTGCTGACGTGGACGCAACTTCAAGGCACCTAACAAGAAGTATTCTAGGCATGGTACTTAGTAGTAACCATTTGGCATATATTATCTCTTTTAAGCTTCAGAAAAGTAGTCCTTATAGAAAATAATCTAGGGCTTAGAATGTAGCTCAGTGGTAGATCACTTACTTAGCATATACAAGGCACTGGGTTCAATGGTCAGCACCATAATAGTAATAATAATAATAATAATAATAATAATAATAAATAAACAGATAAAAATCTAAGCTTATCTACTCTCAAACTATAAGTATCCTATTTTTAAATGATTAGTAATTGACATACAAGTAAAGCTCCATTAAAACACAGTGTAAGCTATAAAGTTGTCCCATGATAGGAAGGATTTTTAATCATTTTGCATTAAATTGAAACCCCAGTAATTTTTCTCTGAATCAGGAAAGATGCCCTTGAACCTTCTAAGATTTCAGTTTGTGATTTCAGCACACATTTACTTCAAAGACTGATATACCTATTCATTTACTTTAAAGTAATTATTACATAAAATACAAATATTTAAACTCTTCTAATCAAATGACTGCCTGCAGTCGCAGCCCTGTGGCATCTGATCCCGTTAGAGCTCGGAAAGCTAAACAGGGTGGGGCCTGGTTAGTACTTGGATGGGAGACCACCTGGGAACACCAGGTGTTGTAGGCTTGGGAGATGGACCTGGCAACCCACTCTCAAAAAACAATCCGCCATTGAAAACCCTAGGAATAGTGGAGAAGCACTGACAATAGTGTTTCGCCTGTTGTACATAGGGTCACTATGAGTTGGATACTGACTCGATGGCACCTAACAACAACAACAAATGACCGGGCTAGGATTTAGCTCAGTTGGTAGAGTGCTGCTCTGCTGTCTCTGAGGTCCCAGGTTTGATTCCCAGCACCACAAAAATGGGAGAAGGACATGGCAATCCACTCCCAAGGCAATCCTGAAACAACCAGCCACTGAAAACCCTATGAGGATGGCTATAAGCAGGACACACAGCTTGATAGCACCTAACAACAATCAAATGACCTCATGAAATGTAATCCCACTTGCAGCTTTTATACTATTTATCAGTGCATCAAGGAGATAACTCTGGCTAATAACCTAAGTAATTATTTTAGTTGGCACAAAATTCAAAATAACATATAACTTGCCTTCTTTTTTGATATTTATCTCCTTTTCAAACTTTTTCACTTTGCATTATCTACATCCCAGCCATATTACACTACTTCTAAGTACCCCAAATTTCTCATTCACAATTTCCTCTGGTTTTCTATTTACCAAGGCCATTCTTCCCTACCTTTGTCACCTAATAGCTCCTCCTCCCACAAAATACCACTTGAAACATATCTTTTCTGGGAAACCTATCTTTCCCCTCCCTCATTCTGTTAGGGACCCACTTCTGGGCTTATTGTATTAGAACAATGCTCTGAATCTGATTACTTCATTCAAAAAAAAAAAAAACCATTCATTAAGCTTCTTTATGAGGTGCTGGGAATGGAAAGATAAATAAAACATAAAATTTCAAAAGGCATAGAAGACAAGTTAGCCATGTTAATTACAGTAGTGCCTCATCTCTGGGGTCCAGAATGGCAGGCAGCTTTTGAAACCTGGCCCTGTAGGATCGGGAGAATTTAATGGGTAGATGTGTGGGTAGACAGCATGCAAGAGGAGGAAGAAGGGCCTTCTGGGCAAAAGAAATTGCATGCAATGTCAGGGAGATGGATAGGAGGTAAGTTTATGGAAGACAGAAAGCAAAATTTCTCCACCCAAGGCATTCAATTTAAAACAAAACTTTAGAGCTACTCATTTGTAAACTTTCTCAAGCTATGACAAAAGCACAAGATCATTATGGAAAGTCAATCCTAATTTTACTCCTAATTGTACATTAATATCTAGAGCTTTCTTAAATCCTAGGATGTGATGTGTTAACAACACATAAAACTTTCAAATGGTATCTAAAGATGAAAGGGGTATTTTACGACTCTTATGGTGAGGATCATGAATACCCAGTTCAGTCCTAAGACATGGACATAGCAAACTAAGTAATGGCTTGAGGTGGGAAGACTCATTCATAGACCCTGAAGAGTGAGAACAAATCCAAACAAAGAATAGGAACTCTGGTGCACAAGACTCCCAGACCATTTCATTGGGACTTAGGGGGCCTTTGTCAAGCATCTGTCTTCCTTCTGCATGACCTAATACACACACACAGGCTAAAGTTTTCACCCTCAGTGGTTATGTTGAAAATAACCAGTCTGAAATATTACCTTCTTTTGTTGATCCAAGAGTTGACCAACAGAGAAAACTTTCGGATGTGAACAATGTTATCACATAGTGCTACTTAAGCTTGGAAAAAAAAAAAAAACCACAGTTACAAAATTTGCAACTTGCAATTTTTCCATATACTTCACCTAGGACCTTGGACAACAGATATGTTGCAGTTCCTACCTAAGACTGTCAAAACCAGACAGAGATAAGGAATAGAAGATGATACCATTGACGGGAGCTAGTAAATTTCAGGCCCACTGAGGCAACAAGGACACCAAGCAACCAAGTGGGTCACCTAAGTTTTGGTCAGACCACATGAGTCTCACTGTTCTAAGTCCCATTTTTCAAAGGAAATAGGTACTGAATTGTTCAGCAGTCTCCAGAACAAGTCCCATTCTTCTGAGAAAACCGGGTCCCATGACGTGGCCAGCAGTCACCTAGCTAATCTATCTCTAGGTGGTAGCAACTGCCCTTGAGCTCTATTGGGCTAACGTTCAGGGGCCCCTAACTGAGGACCAATCTACTGAAGCTAGCTCAAATAGCCCAGCCCAAAGGAAGGGACCAGAAAAAACCCTAGACAACAGCCCCATTTTGGCTACCTAATAGGGACCCCCTCTGTTCTCCTGGAGGCTTTGTCTTTCCTCTCAATAAACTTTCCTTGCTCTTGCTTACCTGGCTTACCTGTGCCTTTTTTCATGGGTCTATGGACCCAGGGGCCTGGCACTCAGCACCTGAAGAGAAACTCTGGTCTCACTATCATCCTCAAAAGCACACTATAAACTTGGGTGGCCACCTGCCCACTTCATGCTCTTTCGGTTCAACAGTTCAGATTGTGCTTGATGTCCCTGTGATATCACATCAGCTCACATACCTTACCAGAAAGCATGACAACAATAAACACTCCCAAAGAAGCAGGATGAGGAACTGTGATCCGCACCATGTCCTGAATTAGACTATGCCACATTTTATGGAGGGAGTAGGACCTGGCGAGCCACTCCCAAAACAACTAGCCATTGAAAACCCTATGGATACCAGAGAAACACTGTCAGATATAGTGCCAGAAAATGAGGCCCCCAGGTTGGAAGGCACTCAAAAGACTACTGGGGAAGAGTTGCCTCCTCAAAGGAGAGTCTACCGTGATGACGGAAATGGAGTAAAGCCCCAGGGTGCTCAACTTGCTGATGTGGCACTACTCAAAATGAGGAGAAACAACTGTAAACATCCATTAATAATTGGAACATGGAATGTACATAGTATGAATCTAGGAAAATTAGAAATTGTTAAAAGAGAAATGGAGCGCATAAACATTGACATTCTAGGCATCAGTGAGCAAAAATGGACTGGCATAGGCCATTTTGAGTCAGACAATCATATGGTCTACTATGCTGGGAATGATAAACTAAAGAGAAATGGGGTTGCATTCATCATCAAAAAAGACATCTCAAGATCTGTCATGAAATACAATGTTGTCAGTGATAGAATAATATCCACACGCCTACAAGGAAGGCCAGTTAATATGACTATTATTCAGATTTATGCACCCACCACTAAGGCCACAAAGGAAGAAAGAGAAGACTTCTATCAGCTTCTGCAATCTGAAATAGATCAAACATGTAATCAAGACATACTGATAATCACTGGTGACTGGAATGCAAAGGTTGGAAACAAACAAGAAGGCTCAGTAGTTGGAAAATATGGTCTTGGTGACAGAAATGAAGCTGGAGATCGCATGATAGAATTTTGTCAGACCAATGACCTTTTTCATTGCAAATACATTTTTTCAACATCATAAATGGAGACTATTCACATGGACT
>VMDO01017051.1:0-45927 GCA_007922755.1 Pedetes capensis | reverse complement strand
ATGAGGAGAATAATTAAAATAAACTTGACTGAAATCATAAAGTTAGTTAGCAGCAGAAATAGATCCAGAAGCCAAGTCTCCTTAATTATAATCTCATGTTAGTAGAGATGTAGTAATTCCAGACATTTATTTCCATTATTTAAAATAAAAAATATTTAAATTGAATTGTGAAATAAGAAACTTACAGAAAATATAGAGAATATAATGAATATCCATATACCAATGTCATAGGAATATTTGAAGCTCCCATATATTTGCTTCTCTAGAGATAACCACTGTAGTATCTTTCCTGCTCATGCTTTTATAATTTTATAATATACATATGAGCTCATAAATTTATTTATTTGATTGCTACATGTGTGATAAAAAGAAATACTTTTCATTTTCACCCTGTTATGTTTCTGAGATTTTGATATTTCTTCATTGCCTTAACTTCTATTCCTGAGTAATCCTCTTGCTCACAAAACAGTCTTATTTTTGCTGTTCCCTGAAGTATATTCGGAGAACTGTTGTTTTAATAATAGTGCATGTAAAAGACAGAATAACGACCCCCAAGATGTTCATGCCCTAATTTCCAAACTTATGAATGTTACCATATATGGCAAAAGGGACTTGGCTGATATGGGTAAAGATCTTGAAACGGGAAGATTATCCTGGATTGTCTCATTGGGTCCAGTGTAAACACAAGGTTCTTGTGAAAGGGAAGCAGAGAGATCAGAGTCAGGGAATGACTGGAAGGTGCTATCCTGCTGGCTTTGAGATGGAGGAAGGGACCATAAGTTGAAGAAAGCAGGCAATATCTAGAAGCCCCCAAAAGGAACACAACTTTGCTGATACACTTCAGAATATAACATTGTAATATTCTTTGATAAATTTTCTTCCACTTTCTCTTTCCTAGAAATTAACACATGACTTTGCATATCACCATTCTGTCTGCTTGCATGCCATCACTGACACTCTGAACTATGTAGCTGGGGAATGGAATGTGCTGATCGGTTTACGTCAGTCACAGGTCACAGTTGGATCTGGGGATGTGGACATATGCCATCTAAATCTTATGGCAAAGAATTGGAGAGGTTTCTTAAAGGAAAATCTGGGTCTTACTAGGGCAAATGTAGGCTGACGTCAACATAACAAATACCCACTACCAGTATTCAGTGGATAGTTATTAAAGGCATGAATAGTGTTATTTTATAAAAGTTTCTGGAGGTAAACATGAATTAGGATTTGCATTTTGTAGACAAAGAAACAGCTTTGAAAGAGGTTAAATGGTTTGTCAAGAGGAAGGAGATGGGGAGATGTAAGCCAAAGGGTACAAGCTTGCAGTCATGTAAGATGAATAAGTTTAGAAATCTCACGTACTGCAGAAGGACTATGATTAATATTAATATATTATATTTTGAAAATTTGCTGAGTAGATCTTAGGTGTTCTTAGAACACACAAAAAGGTGGCTGTGGAAGGTGATAGATATGTTAATTTGCTTACCTGAAGTAATGATTTCACATTTGATGCATATAATAAAAATGAAATTTTAAAAATCCATTTGTACAAAGTCACAAAATATTAGTAAGTTGAAGACTAGGAACTAGAATTCAAATTCAGTGTGTTTTTCATTCAACTATGATGCTTATTTACTTTAATTGTATGTCTTATAATGTAGTAGACTGCTGTGGGGTTTAACCACTCTAGAGAACACATTCCAAGGAAAAAACTTCAAATGGCTGCCTTTCATGAATTGTCCTAAGTTGGAGAAGGCTAGACATTTTTCTTTCATGTAAAATGGTTTCAGAAATATCATTTCTTCTTAAAATGTCTTCTTTATTACTGTATAAGTAGAACTGTGAAAGGCTCTTAAATATCAACTTGCTTTGTTAAAGTTTACTTGCATTTTACCAACATTTCCCCCCTCCCTGTTTCAATGTTGTATAGCTGTCCTTGGTTCAGGTGTTACACCTGGTCCAAATCATTCCAAGACTTTTCTTATGAGAGATGGGAAAAATACTCTGCCCTGTGTGTTTTATGAAATTGTGAGTATTTTAAAGTATTCTTTGCAAACCCTATGCCAACAAAACCTAAAAATGAAGGTTATAATTCCATTGCAGTAGAAATTCTGTTAACAATTTACTAATACTTTAAACATTTTGTTTGATTCTAGTTCTGATATTTAGAGTTACACATTTGTTTAACTACTGTGTGCAGGCATTGTGCTGGGTATAAAGGGTATAGTGTGGAATTTAAGTAGTAAATGGCTTCTTTTGTCAAAGAGTTTATAATTTCAGGTAGAAAAACAGATACATAAATGTTACAATATTTTATGATAAGTGGTATGACAGAGGTGTAAACAGGGTTCTCTAGAAGTGGATAGGAAAGATAGGACAGACCAGAGAAAGATTTTCGAAGAAGGTAGTAACCTATATTATCTTAGATATGTAAGGGCTGATAAGAGTCAGCTAAGCCAGAGTGTGCTGGGAGGATAAGAGGAGATGAAGAATGCATTTTAAGATGAAGAAGAAACATATGAAAAGACACAAAGCTAAGAGTAGCCTGACTTAGTGATGTAATAGTTGCATAATGGAAAAAGCCAATGCTGTATTACTCTATACCCCACCAACATTTACCAATAAAGGGAGAGAGGAAAAAAAGAGTAGCTTGATTTACTAAAAAATCTGATGTAGTATATAATTACTGAAGTGTGGAGTTAGTAAGTGATGGGGATAAAGGCAGGGCTCTCTAATTAAGGCAGGAATGTGTTGGGATATAAACAAGAAGTTTGGTGACAAGATGGCTGGAGATCACAAAGGAGGCTGAAGACCTTATGTATACCTACATACCTTGTAAGAGAGTTTGTCTTTAATTCTGAAATTGGGTTCATTTCTGAAATCAGACTTGGATTCTGGTGTTTATTTCACTGTTTACTAGCTTTATGACTAAGTAAGTTGCTTAAACTACCTGTGCTTCATTTAAAAAAAATGTAAAATGGGATGAATTCCTACTTTGAAAAGTTTTTGTGGAGATTAAATTACAAAACATAGATGTACAGTGCCTGACACATAGGTGATCAAGAACCAATATTTGTCATGTTCATTTCTATAATATCTTGAATGCTGATTTTTTCAGTTTGTGTTTGTAAAAACTTTGTTATTGAACTATAACATGTACAGAAAAGTACACAAATAACTATTCAACTCTATTGAAGTATTGCAAAGTGAACACTACCCAGGTTAGGTAGAATTTTATCACCACCTTGAAACCCACTTCTACCTGGTTCCATTCACTACCTCCTTCCTCCTACTTAAAAGTAACCACTATCTTGACTTTTTTTCCCCATCAGTACTGGGATGTTGAACACAGGATCTCATGTGTGCTACAAAGGTCTCTATTACTGAGCTTCCCCACTGTTCCCTTTATTTTTTTTTTGAGACAGGGCCTATGTTGTTCAGACTGTCTGTGGCCTTGAACTCACCATCCTTCTGCCTGAGCCTCCTGAGTCACTGAGATTACAAGTGTGTTCTTTGGAACCTGGCCACTATCTTGGTTTTTAATGTTATATATTAATTCTCTCTGCTTTTAAACTTTATATAAATAGTGTCATATGATGTCTTTTTTAAATGTCTGACTTCTTTAACTCAACACATTATTTTTAGGATTCATCTACATTGTTGCATGTAGCTATAGTTCATTTATATTTCTAGGTATAATATTCTGTAGTGTGAATGTATCACCTTTTAGTTCTTTGTGTAACTGTTGATAGGCATTTGTGTTGTTTCCAGAGTTTTGCTATTATTAATAATGTGGTATGAACATTCTTGTATATGTTTCTTGTGCATATGTATGCATTTATGTTTGGCATATAACTAGAAGTAAAAGCTGGGTCAGAGCTGGGCATGGTAGTGCACACGTACAATCTTAGCACTCAGGAGGCTGTAACAGGAGGATTGGAGTTCCTAGAGCAGCTTAGGCTGCATAGTGAGACTGTGTCTCAGGAAACAAAAACCAAACCAAAGCCCACCAAAACAAACAAACAAACAAATAAACAAAAAAACAAAGCAAAACACTCTAACAAAAACCAAAAACAAAAGTGCTGGATCATAGAGCATATGTATGTTCTAATACAGTAGTTATTGCCAATAAATTTTCCAAGGCAGTATGTCCATTTATACACAGACAAGCAGTGTAGGGGAGTTATGGTTTCTCTGCATTCTTGCCAACACTTTGTATTATTAGTCTTTCTAAAATTTTAGCCTTTCTAGTGATATCAGTCAGCCATTGAAAACCCTATGAGGGTCGCTATGAGTTGGATACCGACTTGATGGCACCTAACAACAACAACAAGTGATATCCAATCTTGTCAGATCTCAGAAGCTAAGCAGGGTCAGATGGTTAGTAGTTGGATGGGAGACTGCCTAGGAACACCAGGTGGTGTAGGGTTGGGAGAAGGACCTGGCAGTTCACTCCCAAAAAACAATCAGCCATTGAAAACCCAGTGGATGGCAGAGAAGCACTGACAATAGTGCTAGGCATGGCACAGGGTTGGATAATGTTTCATCTGTTGTACCTAGGGTCACTTTGAATCTGACCCAACTTGATGACACCTAACAAAGTGGGTACTTTTAGTGCTATCTCATTTCTCTACAATTCCCTGGTGACCAATGAAATTGAACACCTTTTCATGTTTACTGGCCATTTAGATACTGCCTTCTGTAAAGTCTGTTTAAACCTCTTGTTCTTTTTTCTATTGAATTTTCTTTTTCTTATTGATATATGACAGTTTTTAAAAAGTGTGTTATTAGATTTATTGCAAATATTTTCTCATTCTGTGTGGTTTGCCTTTTCACTCTTAATAGTGGCATTTGATGAAGAGAATTCATTTTATTGCTGGCCACGGTGGTGCACACTTGTAATGCCAGTGATTTGGGAGGCAGAGGCAGGAAGATCACGAGTTCAAGGCCAGAGGCAGCCTGCATAACTCTATGAGACCCTGTCTCAAAATAAAAAAATAAAAAGTGGGTGCTGAGGGTGCTGCCTAGTGGTAGAGCACTTGCAAAGTGTATGTGAGGGCCTAGGTTCAACCCCCAAGTACAACTTAGAGAGACCCTGTCTCAATATAAAAAAATAAAGGGGACAGTAGAGAAGATTAGTAATAGAGACCTTTGCTAGCATGCATGAGGTCCTGTGTTCAACATCCCAGTACTCATGGGGGAAAAAAGTCAAGACAGTGGTTGCTTTTAAAAATTGTTTTATTGTAGTCCATTTATCAGTCATCAGTCTTTCCCCATATGTTGTTATTAGGTGCCATGCAGTCAGTGTTTGACTCATAGCAACCCTCCGTACATCAGGCAAAACAGTATTGTTAGTGCTTCTTGGCTATTCATAGGGTTTTCAATGGCTGATTGTTTTTTTGGGAGCGGGTTGCTGGGTCCATCTCCCAAGCCTACAGTGTTTCTAGACGGTCTCCCATCCAAGTACTAACCAGGCCCAATCCTGCTTAGCTTCTGAGATCTGACAGGATCAGATGCCACAGTGGTATGGCTGCAGGTTTTCCCCATATACTTGGTACCTTTTAGTGAATTTTTAGTGAAAGTAGTTTCAGAATGCTTTAATTTACTCATGATTGAGAGGATTTGGAGATGGCCAGTCATTTCCTGGTTTAATAGTCCCCTTAAAGGTATAGTCCTCTGGGTCCCAATCCTAAACCTGGGATGGGGTTGAGAATGGTTACTAGTTTCTTTTCTTGGGACCCTTCAGACTCCACTTTTTCTTCTCCTACCTGGAGTCTGTCAAAAGCTCTGCTTCGTTTCTTAGACCCTCAACTGCCTTTCTGTAATTGACAAATATCTCAGTGGGAAAAGCACCCTTAAATTAGGCCCCATCCTGGATTCTCACACTTTTTCAGATGTGGTATCTATAGTTTCTCACTGCCTTGATATGTCTGTAATGCCTAAAAGGAGATTCTTAATGAAATACTTCATCCAGCTGTTCTAGCTGTTCTCAACTGGAGAACTGATCTGAATCACTTCTTTACTGAGAGTGGGTCTCTGATGAAAACCTGGATAATTTGTGTGCCATTATGTTAGGAATTATGTAGTCTTTTAATAAGCAGCATCTTGCCAGCTTGTAAGAAGCCCAATCCAAGTTAAGGTCTTTGGTCTGTGGTAGGGCATCTATATATGCCTAGCTATCATTGCCTTGTTAGCAATGGGGCCCTGGCTCACAGGAAGGAATTACAGCATTTGGGTTGTCCTGTTTACTCAGTCATATTCTTAGTTAAAAATGGAAATATAGATGAAGTAGTAATTTTTTGATATTTATGTTTTGAAAAACAGGATCGTGAACTTCCAAGACTGATTAGAGGCCGAGTTCACAGGTGTGTTGGAAACTATGACCCAGAAAAGAACATTTTCAAATGCGTTTCTGTCAGAGCAGCATCTGTTTCTGAACCAAAAACTTTCCAAGCATTTGTTAAAATTGTAGATACTGAGATGAGGTATTGTACTAAAGTAATAAATGAAATTTAAATAGTGATAAAGGGAGTTTACATAGTATAAACTGAAACATTTTTCTATTGTTTAATTTACTGTTTCCATGGTATTATTGCTACTGTTTTCCTATATTTCACTTCTTGAATTAAAATATTTACATCCTTTTAAGTGTGGCAAGAGTTTTTGAAAAATAATTTTACTGTTTTTATTAAAATAATCCATTTGCTAAAATTTGGTAACCATTTCAGATAAAAACGTTCATTATAATAGATACAGGTAGATGCATTGTACACTTAATCTTAGCCAAAGGCTGAGAAGTGGTAGGTACTTCTTTAATATGGGGTAATGATACATTGGAGACAGTCCCAAAACCAGCATCAGCCTTAAGGGGGCAATACTAGAGGCATTTCCACTATTAGGAACAGGACAAGGGTGTCCAGTGTCAGTACTGTTATTAAGCATTATTCTGGAACTGCTAATCTATGCGGTTCATTTAGTTACTATGTTTTTTAAAATTTTTTATTTTGTTTTAGATTCCAAGAATGACATTTCATTCTATTTCTTTGATGTATAAGATATAGGGAAAAGTGTTAACTAGTCAAAGGTTTAAAAACTGTCTACTTAATATAGTTTTAAGCCATAACAGGCAATTATGACTGGATGTTGTGGTGCACCCTCATAATGTCAGGAAGCTGAGGCAGGAGGATTGCAAGGATATCCTGGGCTACATAGTGAGATTCTGTCTCAAAAACAAACAAAAAACAAAACAAAAAAGAAAACAAAACCACAAAGGCAATTATTTGTATGGTGGCAACTAGCTTTATGTAGTTTCAATCAATTCAAAAGTGATGCAGAAAAAAAATTCTGTGCTCCATTTCATTCTCTTCCTCCTCATCTGTGTCTTATATCACTTTTTTGTCTTATTTTCCATCTTTCCTGGTTTTTGAATAGACTACTGCAGTTGTATCCCAACTGGTCCCTTTCCTTGATTTATAGGATAGAAGATAGACAAAGGGATGTGGACTTTACAACTCCCAAAAAGGTTTTTTAATTAGCAATTTTAATTTACAACATAATGAGTCTCATTAGGACATTATCATACATATGTTTCATTGTACATTGCTTATGTTAGACTCTCCCATTCTCCTCTTATGCCTCCCTCCCCTGTCCTCTCCCTCTTTGCCAGTTTTCCCTCTTCTGCTTGCGTGTCTTCTTTGTGTGTATAACTATCTATATACATATATTTTTTATTGGAAATTTTTAATGTACACCTTAATGTGATTCATTCTGACATGCTTTTCATTGTGACATTTCCATATATGCATTTTGATGTACATTATTCATATAGGTTCCCCCTTACCCTCTTATATGCTTCCCCTCCATCCCACCCTCCCCATCAAAGACTTCTCTATCATTTACTTGGTAATATTTTTCTATATGTCCTTGGGTTCCAGTTCCATTTAAGATAGAAACTTTTCCTGCAGTGAGCTTTGTTTTTATCTTGTTAGAACGATTGCATGCATTTTCTAGACCATTTATAATAACACTATTCTTAGCTTTTTTTTCCCTTTTATTTTGATCCGACCTTTGAATAGGATTTTCCTTCTTATAATTTTGATTCAGCTCCCATATATGAGAACATTTGATGTTTCTCTTTCTGAGCTTGTGTTCATTCACTTAAAATAATTTTCTCTAATTTCATCCATTTTGCTGCGAATATCCTTATTTAATTTTTCTTGATTGCTGAGTAGTATTTATTCTCTGGTGTCTATATAGATATATCTTGACTTTGCCTAACAGGCAACATATATGATATTTTATTTCCTTTTTCCCATTGCCCTTTCTTCTTGGTCCCTCCCCTTTTCTTTGGTCCATTATTGTTCCCTACATAGTCCCCTTCTATTTTCATGACCTATGTGCTTTTGAATATATATTGAAGTTCAGCTTCCATATATCACCAAAAACATGTATGTTTATCTTACTGAGTCTGGCTTATTTACCTGAAAATGATCTCTAGTTCCATGCATTTCCCAGCAAATGACATAATTTTGTCTTTCTTTATGGCTGAGTAGTATTCTGTGGTGTGTATGTACCACAGTTTCATCCGATTGATGGACACCTAGGTTGTTTTCATGCATTGGTGAATCATGTTGCAGTAAACAGGGATGAGCAGGTATTTTTGTGGTATATTGATGTGTATTCCTTTGGATATACACCAAGGAGTGGGGTCACTGGGTCATATAGTGTTACATTTAGTTTTTTGAGAAGTCTCCATACTTATTTCCATAGTGGCTGCACCAATCTGCATTTTCACCAGCAGTGTAGTAGTGTTGCTTTTTTCCCTGAATCCTTGCCAGCATTTGTTGCTGTTTGTTTTGTTGCTGGTAGCTGTTCTGACTGGGATGAGATGGTATCTCAATGTTGCTTTGATTTGTGTTCCCCTGATGGCTATAGATGTTGAAAATTTTTCATATAATTGTTGGAAATTTGTATTTCTTCTTTTTAGAAATCTTTGTTTAATTCTTTTGCACACTGTTTGATTAGATAGTTTTGTTTTTTGGTGTTTAATTTTTGAGCTCTTTATATATACTAGATATTAATGGGCTGGGATTTGGCTCAGTTGGTAGAGCACTGCGCTGCAGTCTCTGAGGTCTTGAGTTCAATTCCCAGCACCGCAAAAATGGGAGAAGGACTTGGCAATCCATTCCCAAAGCAATCCTGAAACAGTCAGCCATTGAAAATCCTATGAGGGTCGCTATGAGTCAGATACTGACATGATGGCACCTAACAACAACAAGATATTAATACCTTGTCTGATGTATAACTGGCAAAGATTTTCTCCCAATCTGTGGGTTGTCTCTTCACTCTGGTAATTGTGTCCTTTGCTGTGTAAAAGCTTCTTAATTTCATGCAATCCCACTTGTAAATTCTTGCGATCATTGCCTGTGCTTTCCGGGGGCTAGTCAGAAAGTCCTTGCCTATGCCTGTCTTGAAGTGTTTTCCCTATGTTTTCTTCTAGCAGTTTCAAAGCTTTGGGTTTTATGTTGAAGTCTTTGATCCATTTTGAGCTGATTTTTGTACAGGGTGAGAGAGAACGATCTACTTTCAATCTTCTGCATGAGGGTATCCATTTCTGCTAGGTCCATTTGTTAAAGAGGCTGTCTTTTCTCCAACTTATATTTTTAACACCTTTGTTGAATATCAGGTGGCTGTAGCTCCATGGATTTATTTCTGGATCCCCTATTCTGTTCCATTGGTCTGTTTTTGTGCCAGTACCGTGCTGTTTTCATGACTATTGCTATCCTAATATAGTTTTTCATCTCTAATCTTATTAATTAACATCTCCTCTTTGTTTGCCTTGGTTAGTTTGGCTGTTTGTCTATTTTGTCTATCTTTTCAAAGAACCAGCTCTTTGTTTCATCAATTCTTTTTTATTTTTTTGGTTTCCATTTCATTAATTTCTGCTCCATTTGCTGACTTTGGATTTTGTTTATTCCTAATATTCTAATGGCTTGAGGTGCATTATTAAGTTATTTGTTTGAGCCCACTCTAATTTTGAATGTAGGCATTCATAGCTATAAACTTTCCTCCTTGAATTGGCCTTGGTATATCCCGATGGTTCTGGTAGGTTGTGTTTTCAATTGATTCTTATAATTTTTTTATTTCCTCTATGATTTCCTCAAGTACTCTTTGGTCATTTAAGAGTATATTGTTCAATATCCATGTATTTGTATAGAGTTTATAATTTCTCTTGCTGTTCACTTCTAGTTTTATTCCATTACAGTCCAATAAAATACACAAGATTCTTTTGATTTTTCTGTATTTATTAAGACTTAATTTATGGCCTAAAATTGTAATCTATTTTAGAGAAAGTTCTATGGGCTGCCAAGAAGAATGTGTATTTTGTAGCCTTTGGGTGGAATATTCTACATACGTCTGTTAGATCCAATTGACCTATTGTGGTGTTTAACTCTGAAGTGTCTTTGTTAATATTTTTGTCTGGATGTTCTGTCTATTGATGAGAGTGGAGTATTGGAGTATCTAGTATTATTGTGTCTAGACTTATATGTCCCTTTAAATCTGGTAGTATTTCCTTTTAATGAAGTTGGGTGCACTGATGTTTGGCGCATATTTATTTATAATTGTTGTATCTTTTTGATCAATTGTTCCCTTTATTAATATGTAATGGTCTTCTTTATCTCTTTGGACTAGTTCTAAGTTGAAATATACTTTGACATAAAGATAGCTACTACTTTTTTTTTTTGCTTCCATTTGCTTGGTATATCAATTTCCATTTTTCACTTTCAGTCTTTATGTGTCCTTATCAGTGAGATGTGTTTCTTGAAAACAACAGGCTATTAGATCTTGTTTTAATACAGTCTACTAGTCTGTGTCTTTTAATTGGAGCATGAAGACCATTTATATTTAGAGTTTTTTTTTTTTTTTTTTTTTTTTTTGTGGTACTGGGAGTTGAACCCAGGGCCTTACACTTGCATGCTCTGCAAGTGGTGGACCACTGAGCTGCACCCTAAGCTCATTTGTTTACTTTTTGAGACAGGGTCTTGCTAAGTTATGCAGACTGCCTTTGGTCTCGAACTTGCGATCCTTCTGCCTCCGCCTCCCAAGCTGCTGAGATTACCGGTGTGTGCCACCATGTCCATCTCTAGAGTTGTTATTGACAAGGGTTTGCTGGTTCTTGTATTGTGTTAGATATTTTTTGGATTGGTTTGTATACTGTTCATTCTTTTTTTCCTCTCATATTTATGTACAGGATTTACTGGTGTTTTGAGCTAGACATAACATATTCTTACCTAGTTCTTTTTAATTTGTCTGTTTCTCCCATGACGTTTTTCTTTCCTAAACTCTCACAGTGGAGGCTTTCTTCCTGCTAAGTGGGTAAAATTCCTTTAACTATCCTCTGCAGTGGTGGCTTGGTAATCATGTGTTGGTTTAGTGTCTGCTTTTCTTGGAATGTCTATATTTATTCTGTTTTAAAGGATGGTTTTGCTTGAGGAGTACTTATAGTTGGAAGTTATTTGCTTTCAAAACAGACCTATCTTTCTTTCCTTTTATGGTTTTGGTTGAGAAGATAGATGTTATTCTGATGAGTTTGCCTTTGTAGGTGAACTGAAATTTTTCTCTTGCAGCTCTTAATATTGTTTCTTTGCTTTGTAGTTTTAGCATTCCCACTATAATATGACATGTGAAGGATCTGTTCTGGTCTAATCTATTTGGTGGTCTAGATGCCTCTGTAGTTTCAGTATATATTTCCCTAGGTTTGGGAAATTTTCAGCTATTATTTCATTGAAAAGGTTGTCTGTGCCTCTAGTTTCAGTTTCAGCCCCTTTTTGTATCCCCTATAGTCTTAGATTGTCTCTTCATTTTATCAAATAGGTTCTGAAAGTTTTGTTCATATCCTTTCATTTTTTTCTTTTTTGTATCTGAGGAGACAAGCTCTTCAACACAACCTTTATTCTATCCTCAGCTGCATCTAATTTGTTTAACTTTGACTGTCTCTTTTATGTGATTCATTTTGGTTTTCAATTCCAGAATTTCTGATTCTTTTTAGGATCTCAGTTTCTTTGCTGATTTTTTCTTCCAAGCTGAGTAGTATTTTTATCATGTATCCCAATTGCTTACATCTGCTTAGTTGTGTTTTCTTTGAGGTCATTTATCATTTTATAAGAAGGATTTTAAATTGCTTATCTGCCATGTCAAGCATGTTGTTATCCTTTTCTTTGGTTATTGGAAGGTTGTCATCATTAGGGGGATTCTCTTCATCTTGTTTTTTCATATTATGTTTCTGGACATTTATTGGCTATCTTCCCTTATTTATTTGGGAATATTCTTTAATGAAAAGCCTTTTGAGACCTTCATCTCTGATTTAACTCATGGCAGACAGATCAATCTAATGGTATAGTAATATTTTTGATCAAAGTCATATTAAACCTAATTGTTGTTAGGTGCTGTTGAGTCAGTGTCTGATTCATAGTGACCCTATGTACAACAGAAGAAACACTATTGTGCTTAGCTGCTATTTATAGGATTTTCAGTGGCTGATTGTTTTTTGGGAGTGGGTTGCCGGGTCCTTCTTCCAAGCCTACAGGACCTGGTGTTCCAGGCAGTTTCCCACCTACGTACTAACCAGGTCTAACCCCACTTAGCTTCCAAGATCTGATGTGATCAAATGCTACAGTGGTACCACTACAGGCTTAAACCTAATTAGGGGATCAGATATTAATTTAAGAGAATTGTCTGCAGGAGAGAGTTGGTAGGAATAGTGTTAAGGAAGTTTACGTGGTCAGTATTAGTTGTAGAAAGAGATATTGATTATAGATTTATGGAAGTCAGGAAGAGGAACGGAAGGAGATAGCTGAGTTAGGAGTTAGCAGGAGGAGTGGGAAAACAGGAGTGTTGGATAGTGTGGAAGGAGAGAAAATATAAAAATATATACTTACACAGTACATATACAATCTACTTAAGGTCATTTACAAATTATAGGAGAGACCATCTATATAAGTTTGCAGGTTCTTTTCTTTCTTTTTCCTCGTTTTTTGTACTAGTAGGTTTATAGGGTATTGAAGGTTTTGCTATGATTTAGCTAAGGATGAACTGAAGAGTGAAAATGGTTGGGACTTTGTTGAGTGAAAAGGATCAAAGGGGATAAAGTTTGAAGAGAGGTGGAAAAGGAAAATAATTAAACATTTGTTGTTAGGTGCCATGAATATCCAAAATAGCCACGTAAACAAAGGATATCAAATACAAGGTTGAAGTGGCCCCTCCAACCAAAATTCAAAATAACAACAAAATAATAAAAATAAAAGAGAATAAGAGCATAGCCAGCACACCACAGGCTTTGTCATAGTCACTTCTAAGTCTTTCACCTGTGGTCTTCACCAGAAGTCCCATCTACCCACCAGCTGCCTTCTATTGGTACTTGTAGCTAAGTACTCCACTGCTAGGCTCAGTCTTAGAAACTGCAAGCAAGGGACCTTCCCTACCCCGGGCACAAATACTTCTTTTCTTTTCATTTCTTGAGACTGCTCTCAGGGCCATGAGACTTTTTTGTGAATAAAGAAACTCACTGGTAGCCCAAGATTGTTCATGACTTGTAGATGGTGCTGGTAGTGCAGAGACTGCAGGAGTTGCTTGTGTCCCAGCAGCTGCTGCCATCTATAGGTGGTTGCTGTGAAGTTGGCCATTCTACTGGGGATGGCAGAAGCAGTTTGCCCTCAGCAGGTGTCCCCTAGCTAACGTCTTCCCCATCATTGGGATTTTGATGGGAATTGCATTAAATCTATAGATTGCTTTTGGTACTATAGTCATTTTCACCACATTACTTCTTCCAATCCATTAGCGTGGGAGATCTTTCCACTTTTTGTGTCTTCTTCAATCACTTTCTTTAGTGTTTTAAAGTTTTCATTTTAGAGGTCTTTCACCTCTGTGGATAGGTTTATTCCCAGGTACTTTATTTGTTTTGAAGCTATTGTGAATGGGATTATTTTCCTGGTTTCCTTCTCCATTAGGTCATTATTGTTATAAAGAAAAGATACTGATTTTTTAATGTTAATCTTGTGTCTTGCTACTTTGCCAAAAGTGTTTATCAGCTCTAAGAGTTTTCTGGTGGAGTCTTTAGGGGTTTTTAAATATTAAATCGTGTCAGTTACAATTAGGGATAATTTGACTTATTCCTTTCCTACTGGGATCCTCTTTATTTCTTTCTCTTATCTTAGTTCTATGACTAATAGTTCAGTTACTATATGGAATAGCAGTAGAGACAATGGACACCCTGTCTTGTTCCTGATTTTAGGGGAAATGCTTTCAGTTTTTCCTGATTTAGTATGATGGTGATTATAGGTTTCTCATATATTGCCTTTATTATGTTGAGGTATGTTCCTTCAGTTCCTACCTTCTTCAGCGCTTTTATCAGAAAAGGACGTTGAACTTTGTTGAAGGTCTTTTTTGCATCTATTCATAGGATTATGTGGTTTCTGTTTCTGAATCTATTTACATGTGGCATTATGTTTATTGTCATGAATATGTTGAGCCAGCCTTGCATCCTTGTGATGAAATCAACTTGAACATGATGCATGATCATTTTAATGTGTTGCTAAAGTCAATTTGCAAGTATTAAAGATTTTTGCATCTAAGTTCATCAGGGATATTGGTCTGTAGTTTTCCTTTTTTGATGTATCCTACTCTGTTTTTGCTATCAGGGTAATACTGGCTTCATTGAATGAGTATGGTAGTGTTCCTTACATTTGAATTTTGTGGAATAATTTGAGGAGTGTTGGTGTTTAAAGGTTTTGTGGAATTCAGTGAATCCATCTAGTCTTGGGCTTTCATTTTTTGGGAGATTCCGTATTACTGCTGTGATCTCACTGATTGTTATAGGTTGGTTTAAGTTGTTTGTATCCTCATCACTTACTTTTGGCAGGTCATATGTGTCTAGGAATTTATCCATTTCAACTAAGGTTTCCAGTGCTTTGGAATACATTTTTTTCAAAGTATTCCCTGATGAGTCTCTGAATTTTGTTGGTATTTGTTGTAAAGTCCCCTTCATCTCTAATTTTCTTGATTTGAATCTTCTGTCTCTTTCCTTTGGTTAGTTTCTCTAAGGGTATGTCATTCTTATTTGTTTTTTTCAAAGAACCAGCTCTTTGCTTCATCAATTTTTTAATATTCTTTTAGTCACCATTTCATTAATTTTTGCTTTGAAGTTTATTATTTCTTTCCACCTACTGTTTTTGGATTTTGTTTGTTCTTTATCTAAGAGATTGTGGTGTATCATTAATTTATTTGTTTCAGGCTGCTCTATATTTTTTTAATGTAAGCACTTCTCAGTATAAATTTCCCCCTTAGAAATGCCTGTGCTGTATCCCAAATGTTCTGGTAGGTTATATTTTCATTTTCATTTGACTCCAGAAATGTTTTATTTTCTTTACTGATTTCTTCAAGTACCCATTGGTCATTTAAAAGTGTGTTGTCCATTCTTCAGGTATTTGTATAGTTCCTGTAATTTCTCTTGCTGTTTATATATAGTTTTATTTTATTATGGTCTGATAAGATACATGAAATTATTTTGATTTTTCTGCACTTTAAGACTTGATTTATGGCCTAAAATGTGATCTATTTTAGAGAGTGTTCTGTGGGCTGCCAAGAAGAATGTCTATTTTGTAGCTTTTGGGTGGAATGTTCTGTATATGTCTGCTAAGTCCATTTGATCTAGTGTGGTGTTTTACTCTGAAGTTTCCTTGTTGATTTTTTTGTCTGTATGTTCTGCTGATGATAGTGGAGTATTGAAGTCACCCACTATTATTGTATCTGGACCAGTCAGTCCCTTTAAGTCCAGTAGTGTTTGTTTTTAAATGAAGTTGGGTACACCAATGTTCAGTGAATATATTTTTACAATACCTTCTTGATCAGTTGTTCCCTTTATCAATATGTAGTGACCTTCTTTGTCTCTTTGGACTATTTTTTTCTTCTCTTTATCAGTAAATGTTGATGGGGTACAGAGTAACACAGCATTTTCTTTTTACATTATGCAAATATTACATTACTTTGGTTACACTTTCATCAACTTACAAATTAGGACCTTTTGCCTAATATGTAGTAAAACTCATATGGGTATTTGCATCATATTCCCCTACTTTTCCCATGTACTCATGAAGTTGCATCATTTATATTGACATTACTATTTACCCTTTTATGCCTTTACATTGTTTCTCCTCACCATCCCACATTCCACAATCTTTGCTTCCATTTGATAGTCCCCTCCCTCATTTCTACTCTTTATATTTTCTCTTGTTCATTAAGTGTAATTTTGCATTTTTATATATCTACTTAATACAGTTTTTTCTTTAACATTCAGCTACCACATAGGTGAGAACCTAAGAAATATCTCTTTTTGAACCTCTGTTCATTTGCTTAAGGTGATATACTCCAGTTCCATCTATTTTGCTGCAAATGACATTATTTCATTCTTTTTTATTGTTGAGTAATATTTCATTGTATATATGTATCAGAAATTTTCTTATGCATTCTTCATTTGATGGGCCTCTAAGTTAGTTCCATATCCTTGCTATTGTGAAGAGTGCTGCATTAAATATGGAGATGCAGGTGTCTCTGTGGTATGATGACTTATCTCCCTTTGGGTATATTCCCAGTTGTGATATAGATAGGTTGTATGGCAGTTTTATTTTTAGTTTTCTGAGATACCTCCATATTGATTTCCAAAGTGGTTGAACAAATTTACAGTCAAACCAGCAGTGTAAGAGGGTTCCTTTTTCTCCATATCCTCACCAGCATTTGTTATTTGTTTTGTTGATCTTGACCATTTTTACTGGAGTTAGGTGGAACTCAGAGTCATTTGGATTTTCTTTTCCCTCATGACTAGGAATGTTGAGCATTTTTTCATGTGTTTTTTAGCCTTAGGAACTTCTTCATTTGAGAAGTATGTTTATATCCTTTGCCCACTTGTATATTGGGTTATTTATTGTTTTTGGATTTGTTTTCTTGAGTTCTTTGTAAATTCTAGAAATTAGTCCTCTGATGGATGTATAGAATGTGAAGATTTTCTCCCATTCTGTGGGCTCTTCCTTTGTTGATTGTTTCCTTTGCTGTACAGAAGCTTTTTAATTTGATGTAATCTCATTTGTCAGTTCTTGGTGTGATTTACTGTAATTGGATTCTTGTTAAGGAAATACTTTCCTATGCCTTTGTGTTGGAGCATGTTTCCCATCTTGTAATAGTTTTAAGGTTTCTGGTTTTATGTTGAGGTCTCTTATCCATTTTGAGTTGACTCTCAGGCAATTTGAGAGGTATGGCTCTTTTCATTTTCCCAGCACCATTTTTTAAAAAGGCTATCTTTTCTTCATTTTGCATCCTTAGCCCCTTTGTCAAATATCAGGTAGCTGAAGTTGTGTGGGTGTATCTCTGAATCTTCAGTTCTGTTTCATAGGTCTTAAAGCTTATTTTTTGTGCCATTACCAAGCTATTTTTGCTACTCTAGCCCTGTAATATAGTTTAAAGTCAGGTATTGTGATCCCACCTGCACTTGTTTTGCAGTTTAAGATTATTTTGGCTATATGTGGTCTTTCGCATTGCCATACTAATTTTTGGATTATTTTCTCTGTTTCTGCAAAATCTGTCATTGGGATTGAATTGCATTCAGTCTGTAAATTTCTTTTGGTAGTATAGCCATTTTTACAATATTGATTCAATCCATGAGCATGAGATGTCCTTCCATCATCTCCTATCCTCTGTAATTTCTTTCTCTAATGTTTTGAAGTTTTCCTTGTAGACATATCCAGGGACCTTGGTTAGATTGATTCCTAAATATTTATGTTTTTGATATGCTATCATGAAAGAGAAGGACCTGGCAATCCACTCCCAAGGCAATCCCGAAACAGTCAGCCATTGAAAACCCTATGAGGGTCGCTATGAGTTGGATACGGACTCGATGGCACCTAACAACAACAACAATCATGAAAGAGATTGTTGCCTTAATTTCCATTTCTTCCTGTTCACAATTGGTGTAAAAGAAAGCTACTTATTTTTGAGTGCTAATTTTGTATCCTGTTTTGCTGAAGGTGTTAAGGTCAAAGAGTTTTCTAGAGGAGTTTTGGGAATCCTTTAGGTAAAGGGCCGCATCATCCATGAATAAGGATAATTTCACCTCTTCCTTTCCTATCTGTACCCCGTTTATTCCATTCTCTTGTCTGATTTCTCTGGCTAGGACTTTGATCACAATATTGAATAAGATAGGAAAGAGTGGACCGCATGTCTTTTTCCTGATCTTAGACAACATAGTTTCAATTTTTCTCCACTTAATATGATATTGGCTGTAGGTCTATCATAAATGGCATTTATGATGTTGAGGTATTTCCTTAGTATGCCCATCTTCTCCAGTGGTTTTTTTTTTAATCATGAGAGGGTGTTGTATTTTGTCAAAGACTTTCTCAGCATTGATTGAGAAGATCATGTGATTTCTGTCTGCACGTCTCTTGATATGTTGAATTTTGATTTTTGTATGTTGAACCACCCATGCATCTGTGGAATGAAGCCCACTTGTTCTTGGTGTATGAACTTTTTTATATGTTGCTGAATTTGGCTTGCCAGGATTTTGTTGAGAATTTTTGCAGCAATGTTCTTCAGAGAAATTGGTCTATAGTTCTTTTTCTTAGAAGTGTCCTTGCCTGGTTTTGGTTTCATGGTGATGGTGGTTTTGTAGAATGAGTTTGGGAGTGTCCCTTCCTTTTCTATTTTTGGAAATAGTTTGAAGAGAATATTAATTCTTTGAAGGTTTGATAGAATTCTGCTGTGACCCCATCAGGGCCTGGGCTTTTCTTTGTTGGATGGCTTTTTATTACCTTCTCTATTTTGGTATAGGTAATGGGTCTGTTTAGATTGCTTATTTCCTCTGGGCTTAATTTTGTTAATCATATGTGTTAATGAACTTACCTATTTCTTCTGTATTTTCATTTTTGGGGGAGTACAATATCTCAAAATATTCCCTGATAACTTTCTGGATTTCCTTGATATCAGTGGTTTGCCTTCGTGAGTTGGTGTTTCTCTCTTACAGCTTTTAAAATAGCTTCTTTGCTCTCTAGATTTAGTGCTCCAATTATAATGTTTCATGGGCAGGATCTGTCTTGGTGTACTCTGGGGTTCTGAATGTTTCCATCATATAGGTATCTAGCCTTAGGTTTGGGAAGTTTTCATCCAATACATCTTTGAGTAAATTTCCTAATCCTCTCATGTTGTTATTGGCTCCTTTATGAACCCCTTGAATTCATAGGATTCATTGCCTCATTTTGTCTAATATCTCCTGAAAATTTTGGTCATACTGCTTCATCATTACTTCTATATTGGTATGTGAGTAAATAATGTCTTCTACCTTTTCTTAGCTTCAGCAATTCTGTTTTTAGCTTTGTCTCTTCTTGAGACTGAAGAGTGAACCGTAATGAAGAGTTCATTTAATTTTCCATGCATCTCAAGGACCTCTGCTTGATTTTAATTCAGAATTTCTATTTCTCTGGAGAAGTGTTCTTCCAAATTAAATACTTTTTTTTTGTACAGTGAATCAGTTGCTTTCATGGTGGTGTCGTTGAGGTACTTTAGCATAATTACAAGCACAGTTCTAAATTCTCCTTCAGGCATCTTCAGGAATCTGGTTACCCTGACATCATCTCTTGAGGTGCTTTGGTCTATAGGATCTTTCCATCCAGCATGTCCTTTCATATTTCAAGTGTTTTTCTGCTGAGGCTTGGCCATTGCATGGTCCAGGTGCTAAGTCCCACCTCCTCCATGTGTAAAGAGATTATATCCCAGTGTTCCCATGAGTTTAGGTGTGACAGGTCACTGGTGCTTCTCTTTCTCGCCCCTACCCCCATAGTTTGCAGACTCAGTGTCCAGTGCCTAGCTCGTTCTGCAGCCTCTGCATTCAGCACTGTCCCTCAGTTTCTCCCCATCCTCTGTGTTCTCAGCTGCCAATTGCACCACAGCCTAAACTGTGTGTCTTAGGCTTCCCAGACCCTTGACACTCCTTCACATTGCAATGCCTACCAGCCCATGGAGTCACCTTGTTCTTAACAAGCTCTCTTAGGCTCAGGGGTCTAGCAGTGCCTTCTACTTTTTACTGTCTCTTGAACTCACCACCTTTCAGTTTTCCTCCTGCCAGCTCACAGTTACAGCTGCACTAGAGGCCAGCATGGTGACCATCTTTCCCAAGTTAAAAACAAAAACAAAAACAAAACTACAGTCCCCTAGTGCAAGTCCTTACAGAGGGGCCATGTTATCCAGCCTCTTCCCTGCAGAGAACTGCAGACTTCCACTTTGTCCACTTTCCCTCTTACCAGCTGTGACCATCTGAGAGGGCCCAGCCACACTTTCTTCAGCTGTGCATCCTTGATGGGTGCCTGTACCTCATTCCAGACACTCACCATCAGGAAACGCTGTTCTAGGTCATTATTCCCTCTTTGGGCTAGTTTTAACTTGAAGTCTACTTTGTCTGATGTAAGGATAACTACTTTTTTTTTTTTTTTTTGCTTCTATTTGCTTGGTATATCAGGTTCCACTCCCTCACTTTCAGTCTGTGGGTGTCCCCGCTAGTGAGATGTGTTTCTTGCAGGCAACAAATTGTTGGATCTTGTTTTTTAATCTAGTCAACTCTTCTATGTCTCTTAATGGGAGAGTTGTTTGTTCGTAGGTGCTGTCAAGTCAGGTCCAACTCATAGCGACCCTCATAGGGTTTTCAATGGCTGATTGTTCTGAAATTGCTTTGGGAGTTGGAGAGTTAAGACACTTTATATTTAGAGTTATTATTGAGAAAGTTTTACTGGTTCTTGTGTGTTTTCCTGTCTTGTTCATAAACTCTGTTCTTTCTCCTTTATCCATATTTTGGGTTTGCTGGGATTTTGAGTTAGACATGACTGATTCTTTCCTAGTTCTCTTTTCTTTGTCTGTTCTTCCCATGAAGTTTATTCTTTCCTGTGTTCTTGTAGTAAAGACTGTCTTTCATCCTTTTGTGTGTATAGGATTCTTTAGTGCTAGCTTGATGGTTGTGTGTTACTTGGTGTGTGTTTGTCATGGAATGTATTTCTCCACACATTTTAAATAACAACTTTGCTGGATATAATAGTCTTGGTTGCCAATTATTTATTTTCAGGGCGTGAAGTATATCTTTCTGTCATTTCCAAGAATTTGGGGTTTGTGCTGAGATGTCTGATGTACTTCTGGTAGGTCTTCCTTAGTAAGTGAGTTTATGTGTTTTTCTAGCAACTTAAAAAAATTATTTCCTTGTTTTGTAATCTTGACATTTTTATTATTATGTGTCATGGGGATGTTCTTTCCAGTTCATGTCTCATGTTCTAAATACCTCTTGTGGTTTGAGGTTGATTTCTTTCCCAAGATTTGGGGAATTTTCTGGTATGATTTCACTAAATAAGTTTTCTATACCTTTAGTTTTTTTTATCTCAGCTCCTTCTTCGACCCCATGGATTCTCAGGCTTGGTCTTTTCACAGTCTCCCAAGGTTTTTGAAAATTATGGTCATGTTCTGTTATTTTTCTCTTTGTTGATATCTGAATGTAGTATTTCCTCAACCTTATCTTCTATTCCAGATAGTCTATCTTCTGTTTCATCTTGTCTAATGGAGATGCTATTGACTTGATTTTTATTTTGTTTGTTGAACTCTTCGTGTTTGTTTTTTTCTTCAGAATCTCAACTTGCTTGCTGAAATTCTCATCCAGTTTGTTGAATTTGTCTTCTACAATGTTGACTTTTTGATGTAAGTCCTGTATTTATTTTCTTTATTCATTTGTTTGTGTCCTCTTTGAAGTCATTGATCATTTTTATAAATAAACTTTTAAATTCTTTGTCTTTCATTTCCATTGTTTCAGTGTCCTTGGATTCAGCAGTTAAGGAATCATGGTCTTTTGGAGGAGATGTGTTGCTTTGTTTGTTTTTCATGTTTCTTTGTTTCTGATTTGTGATTTGTGCATCTGAGTGGTGATTATCACTTCCTATTTTATTTGGGGGTCTTCTTAATGAAGTGTTTCTTCTGTATTCTTTTTTTTATTGGAAATTTTTAATGTACATCTTAATGTGATTCATTCTGACATGCTTTTCATTGTGACATTCCCATATATGCATTTTGTTGTACATTATGCAGATAAGTTCCCCCTTACCCTCTTGTGCACTTCCTCCCCCTGTCCCTCCCCCTACCAAAGATTTCTCTTCCATTTGCTTGTCTTTTTATGGTAATATTTTTCTAAATATTTTAGGGTCCCAATTCTATTTAAGATAGAAACTTTTTCTGTAGTGAACTTTCATTTTACATCGTCAGTACTATTACATGAATTTTCGAGTCCATCTATAATAATATCATTCTTTGCTCATATTTAATGTTTTGACTTCTGCCTATGGTTTTTTCCTTCTTATAATTTTGATTCAGCTCCCACATATGAGTGAAAACATGTGGTATTTCTCTTTCTGAGCTTGTGTTCGTTCACTTAAAATAATTTTCTCCAATTCCATCCATTTTGCTGCAAATGGCATTTTTTCATTTGTTTGATTGCTGAGTAGTATTCCATTGTGTATATGTACCAGTTTTTAAATCCATTCTTCTGTTGATGGGTACTATGGTTGATTCCATGTCCTTGCTATTGTGAAAAGTGCTGCACTGAACATAGAGATATTGGGGTAAATTCCCAATAGTGTTATAACTGGGTCATATGGTAGATCAATTTTTAATTTTTAAAGATACCTCCATATTGATTTCCACAGTGGTTGGACCAATTTTCAGCTCCACCAGCAATGTAAGAGTGTTCCCTTTTCTCCACAACCTCGCCAGCATTTGTTATTTGTTTTATTGATCTTGGCCATTCTTACTGGTGCAAGGTGGAATCTCAGAGTTGTTTTAATTTGTATTTCCCTAATGGCTAGCGATATTGAGCATTTTTTCATGTGTTTCCTGACTTTACAGATATCTTCATTAGAGAACTGTCTATTCAGTTCCTTTATCCATTTGTGTATTGGGTTATTTGTTTTCTTGGGTATTTTTTTCTTAAGTTCTTTGTAAATTCTGATAATTAGACCTTTGTCTTATCTATAAGATGCAAAATTTTCTCCATTCAGCGGGATTTCCTTGATTCTGTTAGTTCTTTCCTTTGCTGTACAGAAGCTTTTCAATTTCATGTAATCCCATTTATCTATTCTTGTTGCAATTTCTCGAGCAATTGCAGTCCTATTAAGGAAATACTTTCCTATGCCTATATATAGGAGTGTATTAACTATCTTGTCTTCTGTTAGTTTTAAAGTTTCTGATTTTATGTTGAGGTCTTTTATCCATTTTGAGTTAACTCTTGTGCATATTGAGAGATGCGGGTCAGTTTTCATTTTTCTGCATGCACATGTCCATATTTCCCTGCACCATTTATTGAAAAAGCTATCCTTTTTCCAGATTACTTGCATTGCCCTTTTGTCGAAAATTAGGTGGCTATAGGTGTGTTGAGGTATTTCTGGGTCTTCTATTCTGTTCCACTTGTCTTCAGGCCTATTTTTGTGCCAGTACCAAGCTCTTTTTGCCACCACTGCCTTATAGTATAGCTTAGAGTCAGGGATTATGATTCCACCTGCATTAGTTTTGCAGCTTAAGAGTGTTTTGGCTATATGTGGTCTTTTGTGATTGCATATGAATTTTTGTATTGGTTTTTCTATTTCTGTAAAGTCAGCCAATGGAATTTTAATGGGGATTACATCAAATCTATAAATTGCTTTTGGTAGGATAGCCATTTTTACTATACTGATTCTCCCTATCCAGGAGCAGGGAAGGTCCTTCCATTTTAAGTGTCCTCTGCTATTTGTTTCTTTAATGTTTTGAAATTTTCCTTGTAGAGATCTGAGGGTTCTTTGGTTATGTTGATTCTAAGATACTTAATTTTCTGGTGGGCTATTGTGAAAGGTATTGTTTCTGTCATTTCCTTCTCTTCCTGGTTATAGTTGGTGTAAAGAAAAGCTATTGATTTTTGTGCATTGATTTTATATCCTGCCACTTTGCTGAAGGAGTTGATTAGATCTAAAAGTTATCTGGATGAGGTTTTGGGGTCTTTTAGGTATAGAATCATATCATCTGCAAATAAGGATAACTTGACCTCTTCATTGCCAATCTGTATCCGTTTTATTTCTTTCTCTTATCTCATTGCCCTGGTGAAGACTTCAATTACTATGTTAAGTAGAATAGGAGAGAGAGGACATCCTTGCCTTGTTCCAGATCTAAGAGGAAATGGTTTCAGTTTTTCTCGATTTAATATAATGTTGATTGTAGACTTGTCATAGATGACTTTTATGATGTTAAGGTATTTGCCTGTTATACCTATCTTCTCCACGTTTTTTTAAATCATGAAACGGTGTTGAACTTTGTTGAAGGCCTTTTTAGCATCAATTGAGATGATCATGTGGTTTTTGTTTACCAGTTTCTTGATATGTTGGATTACATTAATTGATTTCTGTGAGTTGAACCTGCCTTACATCTGTGGAATGAATCCCACTTGGTCATGGTGAATAATCTTTGTAATACGTTGCTAGATTCGGTTTGCCAGGATTTTGTTAGGGATTTTTGCATCTATATTCATAAGGGAGATGGGTCTATAATTCTCTATCTTAGATGAATCTGTTACTGGTTTAGTTATCAGGGTGATGGCAGCTTCATAGAATGAATTTGGGAGTGTTCCCTCCTTTTCTACTTTTTGTAATAATTTGAGGAAGACAGGTATTATGTCTTCCTTGAAAGTTTGGTAAAATTCTGCTGTGAACCCATCAGGACCTGGGATCTTCATTGTTGGGAGATTTTTATTACCTTTTCTATTCCAGTATATGTAATGGGCTTGTTTAGGTCTTATTTCTTCTGGGGTTAGCTTTGGATATTCATATGTGCTAATAGATTTATCCATTTCTTCTGTAGTTTCATACTTTTGGGAATACAATCTCGCATAGTAATCCCTGCCAATTTTCTGTATTTCATTGTAGTTGGTGGTTTTGGACCTGTTTTCCTTCCTAATGCTTACTATGTTAGTTTTCTCCTTTTTCTTTTTGATGAGATTGGCCAGGGGAGTGTCTATTTTATTAATCTTTTCAAAGCACCAGCTCTTAGTTTTATTAATTTTTTGAATTATCTTTTTAGATTCTAGTTGAGATATTTCTCCCTTTATTTTTGTAATTGCTTTTTGGATGCTCCTTTTAGGATTGACTTGTTGGATTTCTACTCTCTTAAGGTGTGTAATTAGGTCATTTATTTGGCTCTTCTCCACCTTATTGATGGAGGCACTTAATGCTATAAACCTCCCTCTTAAAACTGCCTTTGCTGTGTCCTATATGTTTTGGTAGGATGTGTTTTCATGATTATTTGATTGCAGGATTTTTAAAATTCCCTTTTGATTTCATCAATAAGCCATTGATCATTCAGCAGTGTATTATTTAGACTCTATGAGTTTGCAAAATTTCTGGAATTATTCTTGCTCTTGCGCTCCAATTGCATTCCATTGTGATCTGATAAGGAACAGAGTAAAGTTTCTACTTTTTTGTATTTGTTGAGGGAATTCTTATGAACTAGCATAGGATCTAGCTTAGAAAACATTCCATGTCAAGTTGAGAAGAATGTGTATTCCTCTTCATGTGAATGAAATATTCTGTATATATCTGTGAGATCCAACTGGTTTAGGGTGGAGATTAGATTTGACGTTTCTCTGTTGATTTTTCAATTTGATGACCTGTCTCTTGAAGACTGGGATATTGAAGTCTCCCTTATTATTGTGTCTGGTCAAATAAAGTTCTTTATGTTCTGTAAAATTTGTTTTATAAAGCTAGGTGCCCCAGTGTTTGGGGCATAAATATTTAGGAGCAATATTGGTTCCAGATTGATTGGTCCTTTTACCAAAATATAGTGTCCTTCTTTGTCTCTTCTAATTAGTTTTATATTGAAAGTTAATCTATTTGATATTAGAATTGCAACACCTGCTTTTTTTGGTTCCCTCCTGCTTGGTTTATTTTTTTTCAGCCCTTAATTCTCAGTCTGTTGCAGTTTTTGTGAGTTAGATGGGTTTCTTGAATACCACATATTTAAGGTTTATGTTTTTTCATCCAGTTAGCCAGGATCTGTCTCTTAATTGGTGAGTTAAGACCATTTACCTTAATCACGATTATTGAGTAGTAACTGTTGTTATGCATCCAATCATTACATGTTACTGGTTTATGAATCGTGGTTGCTTTGTTTCTTTCTTGGATTGCACTCATCTCAGCTAACCAAGTCTTTGGTTTACTGTATAGGGTTTTCTTATCTCTCCTGGATGTGGTAATTGATTTACAATCCTCTGTAGGGCTGGTTTGGTGGTTACAAATTGTTTGAATTGTCAGTGTCTTGGAATGTCTTATACTCCTCTTAATTTTCAAAGATAATTTTGCTGGATGTAGTATTCTTGGTTGGAAATTGTTCTTTTTTAGGAAGTGAATTACCTGTGTCCATGCCTTTCTAGCTTTCAATGTTGATATGGAGAAGTCTTCAGTAATTTCAATAGGTTTTCCTTTAAATGTAATATGTGGTTTCTGCCTTGCTGCTTCCAGGATAGCCTGCCTGGTTACTAATGAAAGCATTCAAGCCATGATATGTCTTGGGGATGACTTATTTTGATCTATTCTGGATGGGGTCCTGAATGTTTCAGTTGTGTATGTATCCATATCCTGGGTTATCTCTGGGAAGTTTTCCTTGAGGATATCATATACTAGATTTTCTAGACCTCTGGAGGATCTTTCCTCTCCTTCAGGGACACTCTGAATTCTCAAGTTTCATTTTTTCATTCTGTCTGAGGTTTCCTGGAAATCTTTTTAAAATTCCTTCATCATTGTTTCCATTTCTGACTGTATGTATTTAATTTCTTGGATGGCATCTTCAGAATTGTAGCTTCTTAGTTCAGATTCATCCCATCTTGATGAAAAGGATTGTTTTGCAGAATTTAATTCATTTAGTTTGGGCTGGGATTTAGCTCAGTGGGTAGAGTGCTGTGCTGCAGTCTCTGAGGCCCCGAGTTCAATTCCCAGCACCGCAAAAATGGGAGAAGGGCCTGGCAATCCACTCCCAAGGCAATCCTGAAGCACTCAGCCATTGAAAACTCTATGAGGGTTGCTATGAGTTGGATACCCACTTGACGGCACCTAACAACAACAACAACAACAATTCATTTAGTTTAGTTTGCATGTCAATGATCATTGCTTGACTTTTCCTAATCATTTCTAGCTGGGAGGATAGAACAGACTCCAGATGAGATACTTTCTTTTCAAGGATTTCAAGGGTGCTGGTGGTAGTTGCTTTGATTTCTCTCAGCATGTTTATAACCATAACTCTGAATTCCAATTCAGAGATCTCTAGGAGTTGAGATTCATTGGGGGAATTTGTTGGGGGGCTTTGGTCTATGGGGTCTTCAGATCCAGCCTGCCCCTTTGTGTTTCTTGTAGGTTTACTTTGTTTGCTCATAATATGGTCCGGGAAATAGATTTTGGCTCTCCTACATGTGCAGATTTTCTCACTCTGTTATTCCTTTGAGTTTGTGTGGTGATGGATCTCTGGTGCTTTATTTTCACTCCTCAGCCCCATATTTTAAATCTTCAGACCCTAGATAAGGATCTGTTGCAGATTCTAAGTTCAGATCTGTCCCATTCAGATTCCCTGTGATCCCTGAGATCCTAGATACTGGGTTGCCTAATGGGTGCGATGCGCTTCCTCTGTTGTCTAGTGTGTTGGGTTCTTACTTTAGTTCACCACCCCTACTTGACTCTTAATGGGCTTAGTTGTTAATCAGATCTCGCAGGTTCAGTGGACCATCAGCTCATGGCACTCTTACCTTCGGCCTGTACTCTACACTCCTCAGTTTCCCATTCTCTGGTTCAAGATTCCAAAGGGATTGGGGGCTAGGAAGGCAATAGATTGTTTCTCTTCTGGGGAGTAAGAAAGAGGAGGAGTTGGTGACAGAAGATGGAGAAAGAAGAGAGAGAAAACAGGGACTAGTAGAAATTAAAGTAAAAATTAAAACTAAAGTTAAAATTTAAGGATAAAATAATTAACTAAAACAAAAACACATATCTAGCATAAGAAAAAGAATAGAAAAAAAGAACAGAAAAAGGAAAACAAAAAAGTGCATACACACACTCCCACACCAAAAAATATAAAAGAAAAAAATTAAAAGAAATAATAATAAAAATAAAGTAAAAATAAAAATAAAACAAAAAGTAATACACACACAAAAACATTTGTATTCTCTCACAAGTGGTATCTGAACTATGAAGACAATAAGGATGAAGTGAACACTGCAGAACTCAGGCTTCCAGTGTTTTTCGCACAATGCGTGGCAGAGTTAAACCTTCTGAAAAGGGTCTATCACTCTTCCTTCAGGCCGCTGACTTTGCTGTAGGAAAGGGGCTCTTACCTGCCAGCTTTTTGTTGTTGTTGTTAGAAGTGGGCTGTGTTAGGGGGCGAGGTTTCCATGAAGCTTCCCTCTGCTGAGTGGATATGGCAGGTAGGCCCGCAATCCCTTGGGTTTAAGAGGGGTACTGAGTGCCCTTAGAGTCTGCCCCATGAAATATTCTGTTCCTGTTGTAACGTCAGAAAGGCAGTGGAACCTGTAGGGGGCCTTCCTGGAATTCTCCCTGCCCCACAGAGTTTGGGCGCCAATTCTCCAATTCAGATCTCCGCCCCTAAGCCTATGGCATGGAGGGAATATGGATGCTATAGTGGGTCTTTAATGCAAGGCTCTCCATCCACTTGCCAGATGCAAATCCCATTGTGGTCTCACCACTCTCCCCATAGTAGCTGGCGGGATGAGATACGACCACCTCTGGTGAATCTGCAGCCTGTCTGGCTGTGAGGCAGTTGTGCTCGAAACTGCCCTGGGGCAGAGTGCACCGCTGTGCATCGTTTGCAGTACCACGGTCACACTCTGCCCGCGTGGGTCTCAGTCACTTCCGCAGACCCTAGCTGATTACACGGCGCAGTGAGATGATATTGAATTGCCTCTGGTGGATCTGGGGTCCAAGTGCACGTGTGCCTGGGTGTCTGTGAAAGCCGTGACTGTGCACCTGCCCCAGCACAACAGGAGGGACAGAGCTATGCTGTGGCTCTGAGCATGCTCCACTGGCACACATTCCCCAGCCCCTTGTGTTCACTCCCCACACCCATTTTGGAATGGATGGGATAACATATCATCTGTGGTGTATCTGATGCCTACACTCCTGCATGAGGATCCTGCACCGGCCCAGAGACTCTGGCTGCACAGTGGGCACCGCTTAGTGATGTCCACTCTGCCACCTCAGGGTAACTCTCCCAGAGCTTGCAGTCTGTCCCATCGGCAGGGTGTTGATGTGATGCCAAGGCTGTATTATGTGTAGGGCCTGGGTACCCATGGGTGTGTGTGTGAAGTCTTCTCTGAGTCTCCATGATCCACTGTCTGCAAAATGGCAACTCAGCTGTTGTCCTTTGTGTAGGTCTTCTGGACCCATATCTGTGATGTCGATGCTCATCGGGTTCTTTCCACTGTCTCCAATCTAAACCATCACTGTATCTATCTAGTCAATGTGATCTCCAAACCATTAATCAAGGCTTCCCTCTACTCCAGGTCAGAAGACATGTGCTATCTGTCCGCCATCTTCTCTCCACCAAGTGTTTTTTCTTCACATCATACTCTCCAATGCCAGTCCCAGAGGGGATGATAAACCACTATATCAATTACAATGCCAGAGCAAACCATATATAGAAACACATTTAAAACCACCTAATGCCAACTACTGCTCCACAATGACCACATAATAGAGAATGTCAATAATTATATTGAGTAATCTATGATGTTTTAATGCATTTAGGTTAGAAGTATAAATAATATTTGCCTGAAGTATGAAAGGGGGAAGAAAAAGAGAATTTAGAAAGGAAATGTATGTTAGGAAGAGGTAGGAAAAGGAGATAAAGATAAAAAAGATTGCAGGATAAATAAAATGATACATAAAAAGAATTAGCTTAACATAAGAGCAATAAGAAATAGGCTAAAAGATTTAAAGTATAGTAAATAGAAAAAGAGGGATACAGAATGAGACAGGGAGGCTAAAATAGAAAAAACTAAAGAAAAATAGTAGAAATTAGATTAGAAAGAAGAGAACTGAAGAAATGAAAATAATTAACAAAAGATGATAAATATAGAACCAAAAATATAAGAATAAAATAAAACAAAAAAAGAGGCAGATATCAAGTTGTTTCCCTGAAACTCCAGTGTCTCTGGAAAATGAGGCAGGAGGATTTGAGCCCCAGGCTAGAGAAAGCCTGTGCAATTCAATGTGGTCTTTTTTCTAACCAAAAATAAGAGAAAGGCTGGGGATACTACACCACAGTACTGCAATTATCCTAATACAGGAGGAAGGAAAAATGATAAAATGAAAATGAACACACAGAATCCCCAAACAGATTTTTAAAAAGGAGAAAAAGTACTGGAGGAGCTTCTTTCTTTGGCCTCTAATGTTGGAGTCTGTTAGGTGTAGGTGGTGGTCAGTGAAGGATGGAGTCTTTTTATCTGACCAGGGCTCAGAGTTGATAGTCTCCATAGTTCTCCTCAGGATATGGAATCATGTCCTCTCCCAGTGTGTGGGGCTTGCTTCTGAGCAACTTTCTTAAGCCTCTTGCTGGCTGAACCTCTGTGTGTGTCAGTGTCCTACCTCTTCACTAAGTGCAACTGCTTTCTGCAAGTATGTATCACATGGGGGCTGTGGCAGGTCACGCCTAGGCTCTCCATGTGTGACAATTTTTGTTTTCATGCCACCTGGGTAGATTGGTATCACACAGTAGTTTCCCTCTCAAGATGGCACTAGTTAAAAGCCCTCTGAGACAGGGAACATGGGAAACAGAGTCACTTCTCCAATGTTGAACCTGCCAGAAAGGGATAGCTACTGTCTCACGATGTCACACAGAGGCTGCCTTCAGTCTTCCATCTTAAACCTGAAGTCCAAAATCACTCGTTACAGTCACTTTTGAATGATCTTTAGCAAAATTTTACTTGTGTGTGATATTAATGATATCACTTGATAATTTTCACATCTGATTGGATCCTTTTTCTTGGAAATAAGCACAAATATTGATCTTTTCTAGTTTACTGATTAGGTAGCTCTTTTTGAACTCTTTTGGCACAAACAAGGAAACACCTCCAGTGCTGTTTTTTTTTTGAAACATCTCAATTGGTATTCTATTAATTCCTGGAGGCTTGTTTTACCAATTCTTTCCAGGAAGCTTCTACTTCATCCTTCCTTTGGTTCCTGATCATATGCAATGTCTTGAAATGGCTGGTCATCCACTAATTCTTTTTGATAATATGACTGTGTATTCCCTCCATCTTCTTTTGATGTTTCCTATGTCATTTAATATTTTCTCATAGAATCCTTCACTATTGCCCTCAAGGCTTGAATTTTTCTCAATTCCTTAAGCTTTAGAAGAACAAAGTATATTCTTCCCTTTTTTTCTATCCCCACCTCTTTGCACATGCCAATATAATATTTGGTTTTGCCTTCTTGAGCTGTCCTTTGAAATTTTCTGTTTACTTCCTTATCTTCATTGTGTCTTCCTTTTACTTTGGCTGCTTGACAAGAAAGGGCATGTTTCAGAGTCTCTTTTACATTGTAAGTTGTTCTTTTCTTTTTCTCCTATCTCTTTCATAACCTTTTACTTTTGTCATGAATGACATCTTTGATGTCATGCCACAACTCATGTTGTCTTTGATCATTAGTGTCCAATGCACTTAAACTGTTCTTGAGGTAGTCTCTGAACTCAGGTGGGTTATATTCAAGGTCATATTTTGGCTTTCATACATTGGTTCTAATTTTTTTTTCAGTTTCAGTTTGAACCTGCATATGAGTAGTTGATAGTCTGATCCACAAAAACCACCTGGTCTAGTTCTGACTTTTGATATGGAGTTGTTCCATTATCTCTTTCCACAAATGTAGTCAGTTTTGTTCCTGTATGTTTCATCTGGTGACTTCCACATGTATAGTTGCCATTTATGTTGGTGAAAAATGTATTTGCAACAAAGAGGTCAATGGTCTGACAAAATTTTATCAGGTCATCTACAGCATTGTGTCTGCCACCAAGGACCATATTTTCCAACTACTGAGCCCCATGTGTCTGTCAGTTTGCTGTACTGTGGGGGCTTACATGTTTCTGTGATGCTGAAAGCTATGCTACCAGTATTACAGATGTCAGCAGTGTCACCCATGGTGGAAAGGTTTCAGCTGAACTTCCAGACTAAGACACACTAGTGGGAGGACATGGATAGCCAACTCCTGAAACAATTAACCATTGAAAATCTTATGAATAGTGGAGGAACACTTTCAGATGTAGTGCTGGAAAATGAGCCCCTGAGGTTGGAAGGAACTCAAAAGATGACTAGGGAAGAGTTGCTTCCTCAAAGTAGAGTCTACCTTAATGACAGGAATGCAGTAAAGACCCAGGAACCTCCATTTTCTGATGTGGCATGACAAGGAAGGCCAGTTAATGTCACTATTATTCAAATTTACATACCCACCACTAAGGCTAAAAATGAAGATAGAGAAGATTTTTATCAGCTTCTGTAATCTGAAAGCTGTCACTAGTATTTCAGATACCAGTAAGGTCACCTATAGTGCATAAGTTTTAGCTGAGCTTCCAGACTTAGACAACGGAGGACCCAGAAGCACATTCCAGAAACCATTAGCCATTGAAAACCCTATGAAAAGCTGAGAAGCACTGTCAAGTATAGCTCTAGAAAATGAGAGTCATACAGAGAAATAAGTTAGATAAGAGGTAGGAGTATATTAAAAAACCCCACAAGGCTAGGTAAATAACACTAATGGTGGAGGAATTTTTGAAAGAGGAGAAGGAATCAGGGTGGCAGGTCAGTGAGAGTGTACCACCAGAAACGTGGAGACCTGCTCCAGTGGGAAGAGAAAATTGTTGGCTACACAGAACTGGGACACCAGAAAACCCACCAGCAATTCCTCTGGCACCCGGTGGATTGTGCAGATGAAGAGACTCCAGAGGTCTATGAGATCGAAAGCCAAAAATGGAGAAGAACTAGAGAAACCACTGTAGACAACTCCCATCCCCTGGACCACAGAGTGCAGAGATCATACAGCCTGGGGGAAAATATCATGCAGGCATCTGGAGCTCAGATTTCCCAAAGGAGTGCAGCTCTGGCAGCCCACCAACATGCTGCCATAAGACACAGGTAGCACTTCCCAAGAGGAGCAACTGGTGAGTGATTCTTGGTCTCAGCTATGCACCCACCATTCCCCTGACATGGAGGTCCTGGCTAGGCGGCTTGAGATAGAGTGATGGGGCATAGGTCCCACATGGGAGCATGGGCCAAAGACCCTCTGGGGGTTGCATGATATCATATTGCAGTGTGGGAGTGGCAAGTGAGTGCAGCAGAGGTCTAGACAATAGGATAGGGCAGAGGGTGTCCAGACTCCAAGCAATTGGCCAGAACAGCCACCATTCCCCCATTGGGAAATAAGACAGTGGGGTTGCATGAGTCCCACACAGGAGTGTAGGCCCGATTTACTGGGGTCTGCATGATATCATCCCACCCACTACAGAGTGGTATCAGTGAGTGAAACAAGGCAGGGCTCAAGACACATGAAAGGACAGGGGTGCCCAGACCCTCAGTGTGGCAGGCAAGCCAGGGCATCTGCCATTCTCCCACTACAGAAGTCCTGGCTGTGCAGTTTGTGACAAGACAGCAGGTGACCCAAGTCCCAAAGAGGACTGCAGACCCCAGATTTACTGGGGATAACACTATATCATCCCACCCACTGCAGCAGGGGATCTGTGAGTAAGTGCAGCAAGGCTTGGGTCATGCAAGAGTGCAGTGAGCTGTGCATGGGGATCTGGCTTGCCATCAACCACTGTTGCCATTTGGGCTGCACTCTCTGAGCTGAGATCTCGGCATGTGAGATCTGCGGGGGAGACAGGTGTCTTGGTGGGGTGGCAGGGCACATGCTGCCTCTCTGCTAGCATGTGGCACAGGTGGAGAACCCCACAGGGCAGGTCACTGAGAGCATTCTGAAATCTGGGCTTACCTGAAAAACCAGTGTAGACTTTCCAGAATCATCCCCCACTGGAGGGATGCTCGCAGAAACCCCTCCCCCAGACCTGCCAGCTTTCAATATGACAGCAGGGTGGAGTGGTGAGAGAAAATCACCAGAGTCTCATCATCACTCAACCTCAAAAAAAAAAAAAAAAAGTCAGGAGATTCTTCACATTTGGAGGAGCAGGAACCCAACTCCTAGAACAAGGATGCCCACTCTCTCCTGTATTATTTAACATTGTGATTGAAGTCCTAGTGAGGGCCATTAGGCTACAGAAAGAAGCCAAAGAGACACAGGCAACGAAGAGGTCAAATGATCCTTATTTGTGGATGACATGATACTTTACCTAAAGGACCACAAAATCTCTAAAAAACAGACCTAATTAACTCCTTTATCAAAGTGGCAGGATACAAAATTAACACTCAAAAATTAGTAGCCTTCCTTTACACCAACTGTGAGCAGGAAAAGAAGGAAATTAAAGCTACAATCTCTTTCAGGATAGCCCACCAGAAAATTAAATACCTTGGAATCAATCTAACCAAAGATCTTGCAGATATCAACAAGGAAAATTTTAAAACATTAAAGAAACAAATTGCAGAGGATACTAAAAGGTGGAAGGACCTCCCCTGCTCATGGATTGGGAGAATCAATATAGTAAAAATAGCTATACTACCAAAAGGAATCTGTAGACTTAATGCAATCCCCACTAAAATTCCAATGACAGACTTTACAGAAATAGAAAACATAATCCAAAAACTCATATGGAAATACAAAAGACCACATATAGCCAAAACACTCTAAAGCTACAAAACTAGTGCAGATGTGATCATAATCCATGATTTTATACTACAGGGCTACAGTGGCAAAAGCAGTTTGATCCTGGAACAAAAATAGGCCTGAAGGCCTATGGAACAGAATAGAGGACCCAGAGATACACCAACCCATCTACAGCCACCTGATTTTTGACAAAAGAGCAAAGCAGGCAAATTGGGGAATGGATAGCCTTTTCCATAAATGGTGCTGGGAAACTTGGATAACTGCTTACAGAAGAATGAACGGACCTGCACCTCTCAATCTGCATGCGAGTTAATTTGAGATGGATAAAAGACTTCAACATAAAACCAGAAACTTTAAAATTACTAGAAGAAAAGATAGGCAATATGCTCCAACATAGAGGCATGGGAAAGCAAGACTCCAATTGCTCAAGAGATTGCAACAATAGATAAATGGGATTACATGAGATTAAAAAGTTTCGGTACAGCAAAGGAAACAATCAACAGAGTCAAGGGAGTCCCATGAATGGGAGAACATCTTTGCATCCTATACATTGGGTAGAGGACTAATTTCCAGAATTTATAAAGACCTCAAGAGTGCAATTCCCAAGACAAATAACACAAGTGGGCAAAGGAACTAAATAGTTCTCAAATGAAGAAGTGCTCAAGATCATGGAACACATGGAAAACGCTCAATATCCCTAGCCATTGGGCTGGGATTTAGCTCAGTTGGTAGAGTGCTGCTCTGCAGTCTCTGAGGTCCTGAGTTCAATTACCAGCACTGCAAAATGGGAGGAGGATGTGGCAACACACTCCCAAGGCAATCCTGAAACAGCCATTGAAAACCCTATGAGGGTCGCTATGAGTCGGACTCGACTCCACAGCACCTAGCAACAACCTCCCTAGCCATTAGATAAATGCAAATCAAAACTCTGAGATTCCACTTTACTCCAGTAAGAATGGTCAAGATCATTAAAACAAATAAATGCTGTTGAGGTTGTGGAGAAAAGAGAACCCTTTTAAAGTGCTGGTGGGGTTGTAGATTGGTTCAACCACTTTGGAAATCAATATGGAGGTACCTCAGAAAATGAAAGGTAAATCTGCTATATGACCCAGTTATGCCACTATTGAGAATATACCCAAAGGGAGATGATTCATCATACCACAGAGACCTGCATCTCCATATTCAATGCAGCACTTGCCACAATAGCAAGGATATGGAATCAACCAAAATGCCCATCAACAGAAGAGTGGATAAAAAATTATGGTACATATACACAAGGGAATACTACTCAGCAATTAAGAAAAGAAATAATGTCATTTACAGAAAAATGGATGGAATTGGAGAAAATCATCTTAAGTGAATGGACATAAGCCCCAGAAGAGTACACTATATGTTCTCACTCATATGTAGGAGCTGAATCAAACTTAAAAGAAGGAAAAAATTCTATACATAAATTGAAATATAATAAAAAGTTCAATTAAACTTTGCATAGAAGGGAAAATTTAAGGAGTGGAAAGAAGGAGGGAGGGATCTAGCAAAGGGAAGTGATGATGGGAGAAGGGTGGGAGGAGGGCCAGTGAGGAGGGAAGAAGGGGGGAGAAGTCAACCTTAATGTAAACAGCACAACTTTATTAGTATGGGAAATGATGATGATGATGATGATGATGATGATGAAATAATGATGATGATGAAATAATGATGATGATGATATAATACTAATACTACTACTACTACTACTAATAATAATAATGATAATCAGCAATAATACCAAAGGATGGCAATAATGTAATTGGACCAGATCACTATTGCAATACCACTGAGAATGTATGAAGATAGATCACTATAGAAAAAAGTCTGGATTTAAATCAAAATTTGGATGCACATATATAGATAAATATTCCCAGAAAAAGACATACAAGTAGGAAGATCATTGGTATGGGGGTGAGGGCAGGGGAGGAGGGTCATGAGAGGGTAAGGGGAAAGTTATGTGAGCAATGTACAATGAAATGCATATATGGAAATGTCACAATGAAATACATGTTGTAGTGAAACCTGTTAAGTTGTACATTAAAAACTTCTAAAAAAGAAAAGAAAATCAGCCCCCAGGCTGTAAGGCATTAAATGTCTGTGGAAGATTGCCTCCTCAAAGTAGAGTTGACTTTAATGAAAGGAATGGAGTAAAGCCCCTGGGACTGCCATTTCAATATGTGGCATGATTCAAAATGAGAGAAAACAGAAGTGACTGCAAAAATGGTCTCAAATGTAAAATGATCATGTGTATGGCACAGTTTTGGGTAGTGTTTCACTCTCCTGTAGTTAGGATTGCTATGAGTCAGGTCCAACTCTATGGACACTAACAACAACAACAATAACAAACATCATATATTTTAGATATTAATGCCCTGTCAGATGTATAGTCAGAAAAGATTTTCTTTTGTGGGCATTGAATCTGTAGATTGGTTTTGGTAGTGTAGCCATTTTCACAGTATTAATTCTGCCAGCCCATGAACAGATAGAGGTCTATTTTCCAGTGTCTTTTTAAAATTCTTTATTCAGTGTTTTAAAGTTTGCATTGTAAAAGTCTTTTGCTTCCTTGGTTAGATTTATTGCTATGTATTTCACTTTTTGCAGTTCTTGTGAATGAGATTTTTTGGATTTCTCTCTCAGCATGTTTGTTATTGATATACAGAAATGCTCTTGAGTTTAGAATATTGATTTTGTACCCTGCTACTTTGCTGAAAGTATTTATTATATCCAAGCATTTTGTAGTGAAATTTTTATAGTCTTTTAACTATAGGATGATATCATCTGAAGACAGGGATAATTTGATTTCTTTTCTTATTTGTATGCCTTTTATTTCTTTCTCTTGCCTTGTTCTCTGGCTAAGACATCATCACTATATAAAAGAATAGTGGAGAGAATGTACATCTTTGTCTAATTCCTGAGTTTAGTGGAAAATTTTTTTATATTTTCCCCCATTTAATATGTTGACTATAGGTTGGTCATATACAGCTTTTAATTTGTTGAGGTATGTTCCTTTTATTCCTAGGTTCTTTAAGACTTTTATTTAGATTATTTCTCTTTGGTTGCATTTTGGATGATATTATTTTTCAATAAATTGACTCCTTTCATCTAGATTATCAAATTTGTGTGAACAGAATTGTTCACCATATTCATTCATTATCCAAATTTTTGTGGAATCTATAATGGTGCCCATTATTTTTATTCCTGATGTTAGTAATAACATGATTCTTTTTTCTTATCAATTTTATTGGCCCTGTCAAAGAACCAGCTTTTGTTTTCACTGATTTTTCTCTTTTGGTTTCCTGTTGTCAATGTCACTGATTCCTGTCTTCATTTTTGTGGTTTCTTTTCTTCTATTTCTTTTGAGTTTAATTGACTCTTATTTTTCTTAGTTACTAAGATAGAAGTATGGGTGACTGAGTTTAGATCTTTTTTCTTTTACAATGTTTGTTATCATTGCTTTAAATTTCTGTGTAAACACTATTTTTGCTGCATCCCAACAGTTTTGAAAAGTTGTATTTTTCTTTCTATCGGAAACTTGATTGCTTTATTGTATGAAACAAAAAAGGGAACAAAAAGAACTGTATGAACTTTGTATGAAACAAAAAAGGGAACAAAAAGAACAAAAAGAACAAAAAGAATATATATGTATATATATACATATATATACATACATACATATATATATACACATACATATACATTAGGAAGTAGGAAGTTAAACCATATATACTAGAATACAAGGCTAGCAAATTAAAAGTGAACAAAATTAAAGTATACATTAAAATAGTACCATCATTAAGTAGATACTCTTTTTACAAAATACAGTGGCATCTCCCTTATCCAGGAAAATATATTTCAGTACTCTCAGTAGATACTTGAAAATAGAAATAGTACAGTATGCTATATATATACTATGGATCATTCCCTGTACATATATGTTTATGATGAAGTTTACCTTACAAGTTATGCATACTAACAGAAAAGCAATAAGTAATAATAAAATACAACACTTATAACTGTATTATAATAAAAGTTATCTGGTGCCTGTCTGTCCCTTTACCTCTCCCCTTTTTTCTCTAACTCTACATATCTTATTATTGTGTGCTTACTCTTCTACTTGTGATGATGTGAGATGTTATAATGCCTACATGACGAGATAAAGTGAGGTGAATGACATAGGCATTGTGAGGTAATATTATGGTATTACATAAAGTTTAACTGAAGGTTTACTCAAACCTCACTATGTAAGTTTTGTTATATGAAATTTGTTTTACTATAATATCATATCAGTGATATGATACCTGAGATGACTAAGAAGTGACTAAAGCATCAGTGGCATATATAAGCATAGATGTACTGGATAAACCAATTGTTCAGATCCCTAGCAAGATTAAAAAGGACAGCTTCAGATTTAATTTTGCTACTCAGAATAGCATGAGTAGAAATTTATGAACTATTAATTCCTGGAATTTGCCACTTAATATTGTTGGACTGCTGTTGAGTGGAAGTAAATGAAACCACAGAAAATGAAACCATGGATAAACAGAGACAACTGTATGTATGAGCTGGGTTTAATTCAGTTGGCAAAGTGCTTTCTCTGCAAACTTTGAGGTCCTAAAGTTGATACCAGCACCACAAAAATAACAGAAGGACCTGGCAGCTGAAACAATCCTAAGACAATCAGCTATCAAATACCTATGAATAGTAGAGAAACACTGATATAGTGCCAGTTATGGCACAATGTTAGGTACTGTTTCCTTCTGTTATACATAGGGCTGCTGTGAGTCAGACCTGACTTTGTGACACTTAAAGACAACGACTTTATGTATAATTTGTATATTTTCAAAACTACAAAATACTGATTAAGGAAATCAAAGAATATTGCAAAATGGATAGATGCACATTTTTCTGAAGGAAGATTAAATTTTCCTAACATGTCATCTCTTTAAAAAGACATTTTGAGATTAAACAACATTCTAGTAATAATTACAGCAAGAGCTTTTATGTAGAAATTGAAAATATGCTTATAAAATTTATGTGTAAAGGAAAATAAACTAAAAATCAAAATCAATTTTGGAGGAGAAGAACAAAATAGAAGGATACATACACTCTGGTTTCCAGTTTTGCCATATAATCATCAGGAAAGTGTGCTGTTGGAGGGAGGATAGGAATTTACATCATGATAGAGAGTACAGAATAGCACAGAATCTACCATTGATCTATTCTTGTATAATCTATTGATTTTTACCATAGGTGCAAAAGCAATTGAGAGTCTTTCCTACAAATAATGCTAGAAAAGTCAAATTTCTATGTGCAAAAAATCTCAATTCCAACTCTCTCACTCTGAAAAATAATTAAAAAGGGATCAAAGGCCTTAATATTTTTAGGAGTACTGAATATATCCCCTGTGTCATCTTTGTGGAGTCAGAAGTCCCAGAGAAAAAACTGAGGAGCTTATGAAGGATTGATGTGAGGTGCTGTCTAGTTGCATCCACTAAAGATTGTTGAAGACAGTGCAGAATTGTTTCCTATAGTTGTGACTGAATATGAGTTTGTATTGAAAAATACAAGGTGGTGTACCAAAATTATGTAGTTCTCAGGGGGGTTTTCTTCTTCCGGAAAAATCAACTGATTTGGAAGTTGAATGTAGTATACAACCATTTTTTGTTTCTTATGTTTTAGTCAGTTTTGCATCACTCTGAAAAAATACCTGATACAAATAAACTAAGGGAGGAAGATTTAATTTGGCTCACAGTTTCAGAGGTTTCATTCCATGGTCACTTGGCTCCATGTTTCTTGACCATTTTTGAGACATACATCATGGCTAAGGGGGATGATGGAGTAAAGCTGCTCACATCATGGCAGCTAGGAAGCAGAGACAAAATGTTGAACTGGTGAGAGGTTGCCTTCAAACACATGACCCTACTAACCTATTCCTTTAACTAAGCCCCACCTCTTATTACTACTACCCCCCAGTAATGCCATCAAATTATGAATCTATCAATGGATTAATCCATTGATTAGAACAGAGCCTTCATAATCCAATCAATTCCTTAATCCCCACCTCTGAACATTGGGGATGAAGACTTCAAGACATGAATTATGGGGGGAGATTTCATATCCAAAAAAATCACACTATGTAAACTAACATACTAAAATGGAGATGTTACTCTGCCTGGTGTGATACTGATTACCACAGGAATGCTTGTTTGTTCAACACAACTGGAACAGAGAGGATTATATTTGGATTAATGGGGAATTCTTTGGGTACCCCATAATAGTTTCCTGTCCAAAAAAGGATCATATATTCTATAACTATCTAACAAAATAAAGGCCAATAAGGATACAGATTCCCTAGGAATAAATGTTTTGGTTGTATCACTGTACACAGAACCTCATGTACTTGATGATTGCCAAGTGCAAGGGAAACCTGGAATGGGTAGTAGAATCAAGAGTTATAAATGCCATCTATGAACTTATAATCAACAATAGGTAAAATGGAACATGACATCATAAGAAGGTAAACTGACATATAGAGAAAGTGGTTGCAATGATTGTGATTGTAGGTTCTATTAAGGTTTCCCTAGAAAGGTAAAGAGCCTGCAGCTGTAGCCCTGTGCCATCAGATCTTGCAAGCTAAGAAGGGTTGGGCCTGGTTAGTACTTGGATGGGAGACTGCCTGAGAACAGCAGATACTGTAGGCTTGAGAGATGGACCCAGAAACCCACTCCCAAAAATCAATTTGCCATTGAAAACCCTATGAACACCAGAGAAGCACTGACAATAGTGTTTCCCCTGTTGTACAGAGGGTCGCTATGAGTCAGATACCAACTTGATGGCACCTAACAACAACAGCAACAACAGAAAGGTAGAGTAAAAGACACTTAATAGATTGGGAACCTGGGCTTCTTTTGCTGTCTTAACATAACGAAGAATTAAATATCTGGGGGATTCCATATTTCTCTTACTCCTCTCATTAACATATATTGGCATGTATGTAAAGCTAGGTCATAGAAATCTGGTTATTGTTAGCACAATGTTTGTGTCTCAGTTTATAGAGAGTTGTGTTAAAGTTGGAGACTATAATTTGGGACTCTTTCCAAAACACTTGCCTTTTATGGCCTGGTACTCTGCTTCAGATGGCTACCTGTGTAGAATTTTCTATTTGTAAGATATTTTAAATGATTCACACTCTGGTCTTTGATACATTTTATGGCTTCTCAAACCATTCTTTTTCACTTTCCCAAATGAATTCTACAAAAACAAAAATCCTGTGTATTATGTAAATAGTCAATGAGTAAACATGAATCCATCAGCTTCTTTCATCTCCACTTTTGCTCAACGTAGAGTCAGCAGGGATCAGATGCTGGAATCAGTCAACAACACAGGGTGATGAGAGAATTGTCCTAGAGAGGTCCTGGATAATTATTTTGTCCTTAATGAGTTTGTCCAGGACCTGGACTCTTCTGGGATGCAGAGACTCTTGGGTCCTAGGGAAGATTAGAGTAAGATAAGTGAGCAAGTGTTGAGCAGATTGGTGATGGTTACAGAGGCTGTTAATTCATATGCTTATGATGCACAGAGGGGAGCAGGAACTTGGGCAGGACTTAGAGTCACCCTCACATTCTGGGTAAGTTTTCAACAGGGTAAATGAATTGGTGCCTTGGTGTCCTTCCAACCTGAGGGTGTCATTTTCCCAGAGTGTATGATATTCTTTGGCTGGGGTTTTGCTCAGTTGGTAGAGTGCTGCTCTGCACTCTCTGAGGCCCTGGGTTTGATCCCCAGTACCACAAAAATGGAGAAGGACAGTGCAATCCACTCTCAAAGTAATCACAAAACTATCAGCCATTGAAAACCCTGTGAGGATCACTATTATTTGGACCCGATTCATTGGCCCCTAACAACACCAACATGCTATTCTGTAGGATACTTTCTCAGATACAATAACTTTCCTCCTCTCCATCTCTCTGTCTCCCACATTTTCTCCACATTGTAGAAATATTCTGATTAAGGCTACCACTTGTAATCTTTTTATCAATGATAGCATTAATTAATATTACTATGCTATATATTCTCAGAAGATTGTGTCATTTCAATATAATGACTTCTCTGTGAGGAAGACATTCACCACATAGGTTCTCAATACTTGACTATATAGATGAAATATTCAGTGAGCTTCAACATTCTTTGGACAGGTCCTCTCCAACATGTTCTGATCACATTTATTGGGGAACATCACAAAAATATCTCTTTAAAAATGTATTGCCACTCTAAGTGGTACTCTAAGTGTAGTCTCCAGACCAGCAGAGTTATGTTCACCAAATGTAAAATTGAACTTTTAGAATTCAGAATTCTGGGCCTCACACCAGATTCAATGATCAAAGCCAGCATTTAAAAGAATAACCAGACACTTTGCATATAAGTATTTTCAGCCTCTGTTTTTTGTGAATCCTATTGGAATTCAGATTAAGAAATGCATGTTTACCAGATTGGCAATATGAGAGGTACCATAATGAAAGAAGATGAAACTCATCTTATGATCTTTGGCACCCTGTAGAAGTGATATACTTTTGATTTGTGACTCCTAATGAGATGCAAACTCAAGAAATAGGTTTCAGTTCATTTTTGAGGAAAGCAACAGTCTGAGAATTTAGGTCTATAAAACTTCATTGATGCTTTTCTAAACTGCAACATCAGTACATTATGTCCAAATGAAAAATTTGACATGGGTAAATTATACAATATCTTCAAGGTGAAAATTCAAGCAATTGGAGTCAAGTTTCTTTAGGAGAGGAAATTCCTGTGGGCCTTTTCACCCATTGTCAGCTGTTAGTCTACTCTGAGGTCCAGGGGAATATATATGTGGAGATGAACTACACTGAAGTCTCAAAGGTAGAAATTATCTTTATTCCTTCCTTTTTCCCCAAATTACCAAACTGCTCTATCAGGTTAAAGTTTTTCATCCCAATATCAATAAATATATGGATATTAACCAAAGGCACAAAGTGTTAACATGGTCACTGATACCAGATTGACTGTTGTCTATTTAGGATAAATAGCAGTGTGGTTGGGTAATCTAAAATTTTTCATAGTTCTAAAGTTACACTTGGGCTGGGATTTAGCTCAGTGGGTAGAGCGCTGCACTGCAGTCTCTGAGGTCCCGAGTTCAATTCCCAGCACCAAAAAAAATGGGAGAAGGACCTGGCAATCCACTCCCAAGGCAATCCTGAAACAGTCAGCCATTGAAAATCCTATGAGGGTTGCTATGAGTTGGATACTGACTCGACAGCACACAACAACAACAACAACAAAGTTACACTCAGAAATTCTGTAACAAATTTTCAAAGCTGGTGCCACATGATTAAAGCTAGTGAGTCTCCAGGAGGATTTTTTTTTTTTTTTGTGGTACTGGGGGTTGACCCCAGGGCCTCGTGCTTGCATGCTCTGCAAGTACTGGACCACTGAGCTGCACCTCCGGCCCTTTTTTTTTTTTTTCACTTTTTGAGACAGGGTCTTGCTAAGTTATGCAGACTGCCTCTGGTCTCGAACTTGCAATCCTCCAGGAGGATTTGTAAGAGTAGAGACTCTAAGTAAGATGGGAGTTTGCAGCATATAAAATTGAAGCAATCTATGTGTCAGCCTGAGCACAGTCAACAGATTTTATAAAACAGTGGTCACATCCAGGCATGATGTCAGGTGGTAGCCTTGTTCTAGTCATGAAGAGAGACATGGCCTTTCATGAATGAAGTTTATAGTCTGGAGGGAAGTCAGCTATAAACCAGTGATCAGGTGCTTTGAGTGCTTTGGGATGAGTACAGAATCCTTTGGGAACATAGCAGCAGATCTCACCTGCTATAGGGAGACAAGGAAGGCATAGCTGAGCAATCACATGTAATATACCTGAAGGGTAACTGAGCAAAGCAGGTGAAGAGGGAGAAGAGGGCAGATGGAGCTAGACAGGAGAAACAGCAAAAATATAAGTCTGGAGTTGAGAAATTATGATTTATAGTCAAACACTGCTGTGTAGAAGATAAGCCACTGTGGGGCCAGATGATGTGGAGGTGAGCAAGAGGCAGATAATGAGGCACATTTAGTGTTTTGGACTCTTAGAAAGAATTTTACCTTTATCTTAGGAATGAATACCCATGAAACTTTCAGCAGGATAAAATGATTACATTTTCATCTCATTCTGCTAAGATATGAAGAGATTGAAGCTGGGTGAGCATGGGAGGAAGAAGATGAAACAAGAAGCTGCTCAGCTGTCCAGACAAGATATAATGTCACCCTGCTCATGACAGAATAGGCAGTTAGCATAGACATGGATGAATTAGGAAAAAAAAAAAAAAAAGAGAGAAAGAAACCCAATTGCAGTGACTCCATTCTGTAATCCCAGTCTTAGGGGGTTGGAGGGAGGAGAATTGCAAGTTCAAAGCCCCCCCCCAATGACATACAAAGGAAGACCATGGGGCAAAAAACCAAAAGGGATGGAGGGAGATGGAGAGAGAAGTAGACAAGGAAAGTGTGGGGGGGGGAGGGAGGGAAGGGGAGAGAAAGAGTGAGAGAGAGAGAGAGAGAGAGAGAGAGAGAGAGAGAGAGAGAGAGACAGGCCAAAGAAGAAAGGAGAGAGAAAATATGAAAATCAAAGTATCTTCTATAGAACTTATTAAATTAGATGTTGCTGGTGAGAGAAATAAATGGAGGAGTGAAAACTCAAGTTTCTGACTTGAACTTGAAATTCCTTCACTGAGATATGGAGACTGGGTGAATGGATTGGGAGAAGGGCAAGGTAACTATGAATTTCGTCTGTTATACCTATTTTTTCCAGTGTTTTTATCATGAAAAGGTGTTGCACTTTATCAAAGGCCTTTTCAGCATCAATTGAGATGATCATGTGGTTTTTGTTTGTGAGTTTCTTGATATGATGTATTACGTTAATTGATTTCCGTATGTTAAACCAGCCTTGCATCTGTGGTATAAATCCCACTTGGTCGTGATGAATAAT
>VMDO01017050.1:0-45979 GCA_007922755.1 Pedetes capensis | reverse complement strand
TCTCCAGCACCACAATTCAAAAGCATCAATTCTTTTTCTGTCTCTCTTGTTCAATGTCCAGCTTTCACAACCATATGATGCCACTGAAAAGACCATGGCATGAGTCAGACGCACCTTCGTCTTCAATGTGACATCTTTGCTTTTCAATACTCTAAAGAGATCTTTTGCCACAGCTTTTCCTAGAGCAATGCGTCTTTTGATTTCTTGACTGTTGCTTCCACGGGTGTTGATTATAGAGCCAAGCAAAGCAAAATCTTGGACAACCTCAATCTTTTCTCCATTTAATGTGAAGTTGCGTGCTGACCCAGTCGTAAGGATTTTTGTTTTGTTGATGTTTAGTCGTAACCCATATTGAAGGCTATGATCTTTGATCTTCATCAGCAAATGTCTTAAATCCTCTTCACTTTCAGCAAGCAGCAAAGTGGTGTCATCTGCATAACGCAGGTTGTTAATGAGTCTTCCTCCAATCTTGATGCCACGTTCTTCCTCATAAAGTCCAGCTTCTCAGATTATTTGCTCAGCGTATAAATTGAAGAGATAGGGTGAAAGTATACAGCCCTGACGCACACCTTTCTCAACTTTAAACCACTCTGTTTCCTTGTTCTATTCGAACAACTGCCTCCTGGTTCATATACAGATTTCTCATGAGCACAATTAGGTGTTCTGGTATTCCCATTTTCCGAAGTGTTATCCAGGTCTGTCAGTTTGCTGTGGGGGCTTGCGTGTTGCGATGAGGCTGAGAGCTCTGCGACTGTAACCTTAGACATGAGCAAGGTTTCCCAAGGTGGACAGGTTTTCAGCTGAGCTTCCAGACTAAGACAGACTAGGGAGTAAGACCTGGCGAGCCACTCCCGAAACAACTAGCCATTGAAAACCCTATGGATAGCAAAGAAACACTGTCTTACAAGAATAGGGGAATGTTTTCCAAACTTCTGGAACTGTGTTGCTTTCACTTCTTGGTTTGTATGTGTTCAACCAATGTGCTCTACCTTTAGGTCACGATGAGTCAGGAAGGACTGCAAGGAAAAGAACCTACATGCAACTCTCTTTTTCCTTATATGTTAGTTTTCAGTGTAGACATTTGACTAATACAGAGAAACAATATGAGCAAGAAAGACCATGACAAGATTTGCTGATCTTCCTGTTTCTCAGAGTGCCATTATCTTCTCTCTGTGTTCTTAAGCAAGTTACAGGTCTAACAGAAAGTGTGGTCTCCCCCTAACCCCTACTTGATTGTATATGCCACACATTTACCTTGTTTAGCCATCCATTGGTTTTTCCCTGGGGGATTGGTTCCAGGACCCCTAGCATATACCCAAATATGCAGATACACAATACCCTTATGGGAAATGATGTAGTATTTGCATACAACATATTCGTATCCTCTTATATACTTTAAATCATCTCTAAATTACCCAGAATACCTAAAGCTATGTAAATGCTATGTGAATAGTTGTTATACTGTATTGCTTAGGGAATAATGACAAGCAAAAAAGACTATGTTCAGTATAGACAAATTTTCAAGTATTTTCGTCTGTCCTTGGTTGGCTGGAACCACAGACCAGGATGCCATGGATGAAGAACCGACTGTACTTGGAGCCTTTATGTATCATTAAGCTCATATGCACCATGGGGCCACTGGAGTTCTTTTCCTGTGGGTCATTACTAAGGCTGTATGCATATGCAAATAGGGCAGGAAGGAATGACATATTGTGTGCCTCTCCTCTGTGTAAGCATAGGTTCCTTCATCATATCAAATTTCATTTGCAAAGCATATATTCATGGGTAAGATTATTAAGAGTTTTCAAGGTGGCAGCAGAAGAACATTAAACCAAACACAGAGGCTTTCTGAGTTTGGGGCTCTGTGTGACCACACTGGTCACCTGCCTGTGGAATTGGCCCTGGCTACTAGGATTTAGTAGATAGGCTAGGGATGTTGCTAAGCCTCCTATAATACCCAGGACAGACCCCAATCTAATATCAAAGACATCAAAGACAACAGCTTCAAAGGTTAGTGTTCTGTTTCTGCAGGACATGTGGGGCCTGGACATGGGGCCAGTTGCTCTTCTGTAGCACTGCTCTCATGTAGCACTGTTCCACAATGCCACTGCCACTCTATCCTAGGTGATTCATTTCTGCTCTTTGAAACTGTTCATTCTGCAGTGACCAGCCTCCTCAACCCCTGCCCCAATGTTTCATCTTATACTTTTTGCTGTCTGCCGATAAGGTTGACCTTGGCTGCTGCTCCTAGCTGTGGCAAGTGGGCCTCAGGTACCCATAGACAGTGTCCACTCAAAGGGACTCCTCATGAGCGTTGCTTCTCCACAGGGCAGGACATTAGAGAGAGGTCAAGAGCTCCCACCTCCTTGGGGTTGTCCAGGCTAGATCACCACCAACATCAGAGTCCTTGGTGCTATTGCAATGCCCCTGCAAGCTTGAAAGTTAAAGCAAAGCAAAACAAACAAACAAAACAAACATACTGCTCATTGGTTAAAGGCTGGGTCAAATGGCCAGGAAACCTATGGCAGGGAGCAGCGAGTGGGTATAGAGCTAGTGAAAAAGGAAGGCTCTGGGGCAAGTACTTGGAGTCTTCCTTGACCTTTTGTTTGCCTGTGCCAGACAGCGTGCTGGGGCCAGTGAGCAAAGATCTCACATGGTCCAGAGTTAATTCCCTAGCCCCTATTTTTGGCTACAATTCCATTCCTATGTCTCCAACCACACACAGCAGATGGCTGAGGGAAAGATGATGCCAAAGAGGGCTGAAGTGGGACAAGCACACAATGCTGCTACTTATCTTGACTGGTGTAGATAAGCATGCAGGGGTCACCAAACTACACCCTTGCCCTCCTAGATGTCAAGGTCTCTGAGCCTCATCTCTGAGTTCCCAATATCTGAAACTGAGCTTAGCTCACATTAATTGAGTATTTATTAGGGAAACCTGGGCTAGTGCTCAACAGACAGAGCCTCTGCCCTTGGAGGCTTTGTGTGTTTAGGCACAGAGCCAGGAGAAACAGCACCCTGCCAGTTGTCTTGACTATGTTCTCCTCCAAAGGAAAACTCACCATGTGATTCTAACTAGTACGCCACAAAGCTCTACTCCTCCTTTTGGTTTTGGCTCCTGATGGAGTTGTCAGCTGTCCCTGTTAGGTGTTCAAGTCACTGATGGCTGTTCTTTTTGGACATGGGAAGACTGTCATTTTCTCAGATCAAAAATTTTACATCTATATATCTTTACACATAGAAATTTGGAAAACTATGAAAGATAAAATATAATTCAATATAATAAACCAAATGCCAATAACAATCCATGATTTAGTAGTATTTAAAAAGTACTAACCCTAGAAAAAGCTATTCAATGATTATGTTCATTTATTCTCAAGGAAATTTGCATGTATTATGCAGCTTTATTAAGGCCAGTAGAAACAAGTCCTCTCCTGGGAAAGGATCTGAGCCCCTCCATGGCTATTAGTAATTATGATGAGTTACAAAGCTCTTTATTTTACATATTATAATATCAACTGATGGGATTTAAATGATTAAATAAATTTTAGTCAATTGTGACATGAAACATTTCTCATACATTATAAATTAGACAATGTTTAAATTAGCCTTTTAAAGATTTTTTTACCAAATCATTTATCTTGCTTCAAAATTTCTAATTATGTTGTAAACTTTAAAGTAAAAGGCACATAATTTAGATACCATCTCCACTTTCTTCCATTATAGCTCTTCTTCATTGGAAGGAACCTGATCTCAGTCTTAATATTTTCTTCAAAGAAGGTTTTACAGGAATGGTATAAAAGAATTGAGTCAGGCTTCTTAGAAATTGCTTCTCTCAATAGTAAAATTTCAATTTCTTTTATTCTTAGTAAATATAAATAGGGGAAGCTAAGAAACAAATTCTTTTTTAATATAGGGGTTCTTTGTTTCTTGTTCTACAAATGTTATCTATCACCTTAAATTTTGGTAGCATGATTTTTTTGGGGAAATACATGTGATTATATAAAAATTATGTAAAAATATAAAATATATATTCATTGATATGGTTAGGTAAGATGTACTCTGAAATATCACAAGAAATAACTATGGCTGTGCATCAACGACTAGTCATTCTTCCAATAATTACTTATTGTGTGGAAGTATACCACAGGGTTTCAGAGGCTACCCTGTTGATTCTCCTTGCCTCAGGTTCCTCATGTATAAAATGAGGATAAAATACTACTGGCATTGTTCTAGTTACTTATTACTGCATAATGAACTACCACAAACTTAACGGCATGAAACCATTTATCATGGTCACGAGTCTTTGATGACATTCATGACTTCATGAAAGCTCATTCACTCCCATGACAAAAGTGGCTGACACTTCCCATTGGCTGAGAGTTTAGCTGGGGGATGTTGCTTGGGATACCCCAGAGGGATAGCCTCTCCCTTTGGCCTGGGTCTCCTTAAAACATGGTGATTGGGTAGCAAGGTGATCATCCCAAGAAGGGAAAAAGCTAGATATGACCTTTTCATAGCTCATCCTTGGAAATCCTGTTGTGTTCCTTTTACTATATTCTATTAACTGAGGCAAGTTCAAGGGGATGAGGTAGAGATTTCATCTGTCAATGGGAGATGGCAAGGTTCTGAAGAACACGGGGGACCAGACACATTGCTGTGGTCATTTTTGAAAAATTCAATCTTTTCCTTATCTAATATAACTTCCATAAGAATTAAATGAGTCAATATATACATAGAATATTTACACATAAAGCAGCGATTGTGAGTGTGCCATCATATTACTGAACATATAAAAAGTACTACAGCAGTATAAAAAGTCTTTGATTAGCAGAGACTCAGAATCTAAGGTTGCTAGTCCAGGCCCCATTATTTAAACATGAAGAAATTAAAGCCCAGGGGTTACTGTTCAACCATTCAGGGAAAGAACTGGAGCCACAAGACTAAAATGAGTGCTTATCACAGGTCAGACTAGGGATCGTGGAATTGCATAGAGTTGACAATCACAGAAACAGGCCTCTGAATAATTATTAATGAAAGCAAGTAATGAATGCTCTATCTCCAGAGATTCTTGGAAGCTGATTTGAAGATAGATCTTAATATAAAAGGAATAGGTCTTTCCTTTAACTTAGAGTATATTTGTGTTGAATTGCAAAGTTGGTTTTTGTCCTAATTTTTTAATTATTTTGTGAATTCATTTGTCAATGAATTTCTGCAAATATTACTACATAGCACATCATAGGCAGTATTGTTGTTAAAAACAAAAATATTTTAAATATCCCAAGTGTATGAATTAGTCATTCAGAAAGCATGCAAATCTTACTAACAAATATAATTGCACCCAATATACAATTTTCTGTGGTTATAGTTATTAGGTTGAGTTGCCTCCTTAGCACAGTAGACAACATATCAGTCTCATAGTTATTAGGCCAGCATAGGGCTAAAAGGCTGCAAGTGGAGAGTAATGATAATCTGCCAAGCACTGGCTATAATGGTAGGTAGTTGATACAAAAAAGATTTGATGGGATAGTACTCAATTCTTTCTTAGAGAATGATGAATGTAATTTGTCATAAAGCTTTATCTTTTGCTAGGGAATATGTTAATTTGATGAAAAGGCTATTCTTGATTTTAGTTGGCAGGATTTTCTAAAATAATCTAGATAAATTCAGAGAGGCCTCAGAGGGCACTAGTGCTGCTAAGTTGGTTGGTGATGACCATGCCATGGTGACCTATGGTAGTGATGCTGCAGTGTGCTACCCTGTGGGCCTCATATGCCCAGGAGAGTTCAGTTCATAACCAATGAGCTGTGTAGAAATCATGAAGGGAGCGAGGGTCCTGGCTGATGGGTGATGTCTGTTATGGTTTCAGACAGAGGAGGTTGCCCGTGCCTGCTGTATATTTGTTCTCTTTGAAATTTTGCCCAATCCTCTTGTGGTAGTTAATTTTATATGCTGATGTAGCTATGCCATGGTACCAGTAGCTTGCTCCAACACCAGTCTAGATGTTGCTGAGAAGCTTTTTATAAAGATGTGATTGACATTTGAATCAACACATTTGAATAAAGCGGATCATTCTTCATAATGTTGTTGAGTCTCATCTAATTAGTTGAAGGCCTGATGAACAAAAACTAAGGTTTCCTGAAGATGAAAGAATTCTCCTCAAGACTGCAACATGGAAACCCTGCCTAATCTTCCAAGATACTTCCTTAATGATCTTGAACTCAAGACTGCAATATCAACTCCTTGTGCCTCCAGGCTGCTGACCTGCCACGTAGATTTCAGACTTCCAGGCAATCATATGAGCTGATACAGTCACCTGAGCTGAAATGTGCACACGCTATTGATCCTACTTCTTTGGTGAATTCTGACCAATCGATCTCCTTTAGGTGCCTTGTATGATCCTCCCTCCCCTGCCTTCATAACAGAATTGCCTGAAGTCATAAATATCTAGGCAGTCTAGCTGTGGGATCAGAAGCCATAAGGAAGAGTTCACATGAAGAAAAACATGCAACAAACTGGAAATAGGTTTTGCCATGGTTTGGATTCTGAATGTCTACTAAATGCTCATGAGTTAAAGACGTGGTTCCCACAGTGGTACTTTGGGAGGTCGTGGGACCTTTAAGAGGTGGAGTTTGGGAAGGGGAGGTCTTTAGATCAATAGGGGTGTGCCCTTGAAGGGGAAGATGAGACCCTAGTCCTTTTCTTGATCTCTTTTACTTCTTGGAGACAATATGAGTGATTTCACTTTGCTACATGCTCTTACCATGAGGTCCTACCTTGCTACAGGCCTAAAAGGGACAGGGTCAATTGATTTGTTTTTTGAGCCAAAACAAATCTTTTCTCTTCGTAAGTTGATTATCTCAGGTAGTTTGTTATAGTGTTGGAGAGCTGAGTAATATAGGTTTCAAGATAAAGCAGCATTTTTAAGTAGTATAAAATATGGGAATATGGAGGCAGCATGGTGCTGAGGAAGTAGAGGTATGAGCTTTGGAAATGGGCTGCTTGGATCTGAACTGTGGCCTGCAACTATGTAGTTGTGTGGCCATCAGAAAGGTGCCCTTCCTCAGCTCCATCTTTCCTGATCTGTAAAACAGGGGAGTGAATTCCTGTCTTTTAGCACATAGTAGATATCACTGTTCAACCAATGGTGGCTCCTTTGGCTGTTTTGGGTATTAAGAAAAATTGCATTAGGGAAATGGCAAAATAATGAGGAAGGTATGTGTGTTTTTTCCCCTCCTCTTTCTTATTCTATTCTATTCTATTCTATTCTATTCTATTTATTTATTTATTCATTCATTCATTTATTCATTTATTTATTTAAATGGGGTCTCACTAAGCCTGGTTTAGCCTTGAACTTCCAATCCTCCTGCACTACACCCAGCTTTTGTGTGTGTTTCTTTATTGCTTCCTTTTCTGTGTTGACTAGGTTTCCTTATAGTTAGCCTCTGCTCTTGATGTCATACTATCCTGCTTGGTACACTGTTCATTGACATCAAGATCAGTGATAAATAAAGCAAAACTGTTACCCCTTTTTGGTAGCAGCGTTTAAGAATAAGCCAGTGACAAAATTCTGGTAGTAACTATAACCCAGGGGAAGTTGTGTTCAGATGGATTTGAGGACAAGGAAGTGAAACAATAGTTTCACAGTGAGTCTTTGGATGTGATTCTCTCTGTCTGCCTGTGTGTAGGGAAAACAGCATTAATTCATCATGTCACTTAGAGGAAGAAGTGAGATCATTAGTGAAAACTGCTTAACTTGCCAGGGACATAGCAAGTGTTCAGTAAAGGTTAGTTAGGAAACTGCAACAGCAGTAGCCACAACAATATTGGCTGCAGGAATTTTATGACAAAGATTGAAGGGAAAGTATGAACAAAAACTAGATGGGAAAATAAATATGATGTATATTCTGTACCAACTAGGCTGCAGAAGAAAGTGTGCTCTGAGGATTACTAAAAAATAAAATAGTTAAGGTATGGCTTAGGATGGTATCTTAAGAATTAAAATGCTATAGATGGTTATGAGCACCACTGTTTAGTAAAACAGTTCATGAAAATGTTCCCCATAAAACATCACCTATGTAATAAACCCATTGTTTCCAAATCTTGAAGGGATGATATTGCTTGGAGTTTCTGCACAGTTGACAATGTTGATGTGGCAGACATTGATGCCTTCTTACCAACAGCAATTCCTTCACTCATGTCAAAGAGCTCTGATGTCTTTCTAAGTATTTGCTTTTGGTCCATGAGATTCCGGTAGATGCGGATCAGTAGGTTGAGATATGCTGACAGCTGCGTTTCTATTGCCTGGGATTAGTTCAGGGTGGCTATATGACCAGAGATGCTAAAGAAAGCCTGATGGTTGGGATGCACATGTAGTGGGGGATACACATGTAGTAGGGGGCATTACTCGTTTCATGAAGTTTCCTCCATCTTGAGTGAGAGATTCCACAATTAAAAATCAATTTGTTCAATATTCTTAATACTTTTTTCTGTTTGTTTGAATGTGTATCTTTACTGTACACTAAGCACTGGTCTTTTTAACCTGTTTCATTTATCTATGTCTTTTTTGGAACTAGCATTATACTGCTTTACTTATGCCATAGAAAAACATTTCTGTATGAATAGGGAAAAATCTCACATAATGTCCTTCATGTGTCATTTGATCTCTTTCCCTCTTCTAACATGGTAGAGAATGGGGACCCTTTTTTGATAATTCACAAATCTGTGTGTGTTAGTGAGGTTGGTAGAATGCTGCTTAGTGCTGTCTGAGGCCCTGGGTTTGATCTCCAGCACTGTAAAAACTGGAAAGGGGCCTAGCCAGCCACTCTTGAAAACAATCCCAAAACAATCATCCATTGAAACCCTATGAATAGCAGAGAAGCACTGACAATAGTGCCAGGCATAGTACAGTGTTAGGGAATGTTTCATTCTATTGTACATAGGGTCACTATGAGTCAGACCCAACTCGATGGCACCTAACAGCAACAACATGTACCTTAGCACAACAAATTGCTGGTCATGGTCACCTAAGCCAACCAAGCCTGACATTTTGCAGATGGTAACTTTAGGAGCAGAAGCACCTTTAAAAGAAGGGTCTACAATCAGGCGTGGTGGCACACGTCTGTAATACCTGCAACTCAGGAGGCAGAGGCAAGATTGCAAGTTCAAGGCCAGAGGCAACCTGTGCAATTTAGCAAGATTCTGTCTCAAAATAAAAAATAAAAAGGCGCTGGGGATACAGTTCAAGGGTGGATCACTTGCCTAGCATGTATGAGGCCCTGGGTTCAATCCCCCCAGTACTGCAAGGAAAACCCCATAAAAGGTCTATTGCCAATTCTGAAGGAAGATGCTTGCATGCTTTTGTGAACTCTGGCTTGGAGTTACTCAAGATGTTTTTGTGATTAACATTCTTGTAACCTTATATCATGCCTTGTCAACTTCCAAGGAAACAAACAGTTGCCACTTTGAGCAAAAGTGAAATAAGAATCGACAACTAAATTGGTTCTGACTTTCTTTTTCCCCGTATTGAGCAGACTGTCATATCTGAAATTGATTTTCATCAACAAATTCTATCTTTTTGGATGTTTATCATTGATATGTGGTTTTAAAATGCTTCTTATTCCAGTGATGTATATGGAAGTATCCTGGTGGCTCTGAGAATTGAATTTTCTGCTTTTAGGTGCAAAATTGGTGCCTTCTATGCAACAGAACTGGGTGGTGGTTCTATGTGCCTGATTTGGAGGATGAAAGGAAGACAGAAAAAGCATGCAAAGATGTTTCCTATGCCTCCTAGGACAAAGTGAGAGGGAAAAAGTTGGCAATCACCAGTCTCTGAACAGTCAAAGTTATTAATTCAGAAAAATAAAAACACCAGCATTTTGTTGTAACAAAACAGAACAAAAAAAAAAATTGCTATAAGACTTGAACCAGCTCTTAGACTCATTATTTCTTTGAATTGTCTTTTTGGATTCTAATTGAGATATTTCTGCCTTGATCATTATAATTTTTGTCTGAGTGCCCCTTTGGAGATTGGTTTGTTGTTGGCCTTCTAATGCCTTGAGATGTGTCATTAAGTTCTTTAATTGGGCCTTATCAAACTTATTGTAGAAAGGCCACTGTGGCTATGAACTTCCCTCTTAGAACTGCCTTTGCTGCATTGCATTAAATTTTGGTAGGATGTGTTCTCATCTTCATTTGATTGCAGGAATTTTTTGATTTCCACTCTGATTTCTTTAATAACCTACTGAACATTCAGCAGTATATTATTCAGTTTCCATGAATTTGTAACATTTCTTAAAATTTTTTTATATTTGAGTTCTAGTTTTATTCCATTGTGATCTAATATGGTACAGGGGATGACTTCTACTGTTTTATATTTGTTGAAGCAAGTTTTTGTGGACTATTTTAGAAAAGGTTCCTTGTGGTGCTATGAAGAATGTGTATTCTGCCTCTGATGGATAGAATATCCTGTAGAAGTCTGTAAGATCCAGTTGGTCAGTGGTGTTATTTAAGTCCATCATTTCTTTGTTGATTTTTTGTTTTGATTACTTATCTCTTGGCAAAAGTGGGGTACTGAAAGCTCTCATAATTACTGTGTCTGGCCCCATGTGTTCCTTTATCCCCAATAAAATTTATTTTATGATGCTAGGTGCACCTGTATTTGGTGAGTAACTATTGAGTATTATTGATGTCTGGTTGACTGTTCCTTTTACTAAAATGTAGCATCCTTTTTTGTCTCTTTTGATTAGTTTGGGGTTGAAATCTAGGTTGTCAGAAATTGGTATCCCTACTCCTGCTTTTTTTTGTTGTTGTTGTTCCTACTTGCGTAGCATATTGCTTTCTAGCCTTTATTTTCAAACTTTCATTGTTTTTGTGAATGAATGAAGTCTTTTGAATGCCATGTATCAAGAGTTTATGGCCAGCCTATGTCTCTTGGGTGGTGAGTTAAGGCCATTTTTATTGAGAGTAATTGTTGAGAGCTTTGTTCTGCATCAGTTTGATGTTTGCTTCTATTTTTTGATTCATATTTGGCCTATTATTTTCTTAATTTCTCCTCGTTTATTATTCATTCATTTGATCTTCTATTGGGGGTTGTTTTATCTCTCCCATATGTGTTATTTCATTGAGGACCCTCTGCCATTCTGGCTTAGTGGCTGAAATCATTTAAACAAGTCAATATCACAGAATGTCTTGCATCAACCATCTATTTTAAAAGATAGCTTCACTGGGGAGTGTAATCTTGGTTTGCAGTTATTCTTTTTCAGGGCATGAAAATGATGTCTGACCAAGCTTTCCTTGCCTTTAGGGTTGTTTTTTGAGAAGTCAGCTGTTACTGTGATGAGTTTACCTTTGTAAGTGATTTGGCATTTCTCTCTTGTAGCTTTTAGAATAGTTTCTTTGCTCTCTAAATTTAGCATTCCAACAATAATGTGTTGTGGAGAGGTTCTGTTCTTATCTACTCTTTCTGGAGTTCTGGATGCTTCAGTTGTATATGTATCTAATTGTTCTCTTAGTTTTTGGAAGTTTTCATCTAAGATCTGTTTGAATAGATTTCCTATTCCTCTCATGTTGCTTTCAGCTCCTTCATGGACTCTCTGAATTTGTAGGTTGTACCTCTTCATTTTGTTGAATACCTCTTAAAAATCGTGATCATATTGTTTGCTTCTTTCTTTCTTTCTTTCTTTCTTTCTTTCTTTCTTCTTTCTTTTTTGTTTTTGTGGTACTGGAGGTTGAACCCAGGGCCTTGCACTTGTATGCTTTGCAAGTGCTGGACCCTTCAGCTCATTTTTTAACTTTTTTGAGACAGAGTCTCACTAAATTATGCAGACTGCCTCTGGTCTCAAACTTGCAATCCTCCTGCCTCCACCTCCCTAGTTTCTTGGATTACAGGTGTGCACCACCATGCCCAGCCTATTTTTCTTTCTTAGCATCTGAGCAGATAAGGTGGTCCAGTTTTTCTTCAGAATTAGATATTTTGTTTTTGGCTTCATTTATTCTGGATATTGTTGACTCTACTGTAATATTAAGTTGATTTAATTTGTTCTGTATTTCCAGCATTTCTAATTGATTCTTCTTCAGAGTCTGGCTTTCTTTGATGAATTTTTCTTCCATATTAGACACTTTTCTGTCTAGCATTTCAATTGCTTTCATCACAGTGTCCTTGAGATCTTTCAGCATATTTAGGCTTCTAAATTCTTTTTCTGGTACCTCTAAGACCTTGGTTACTTTGAGATTGTCCATTGAAGGCCTTTGGTCTAATAGGGCTTCACCTCCATTCTACCCTTTTATATTTCTCATTTTTTTTTTTCTGTTGAGGCTTACCCATTGTTTGATTTGGGTACAAGGTCTGCCCAAGGTAAGAGTGTCAGAAGTCTAAATTCAACTTTGACTAATGAAACATCAGATGCTCACTAATAGAACCCCAGGACTGCTCTTCCCCCTCACAGATTGATAGAGAGAAAGAGGGAGGGAGGGAGGGAGAGAGAGAGAGAGAGAGGGGAAAAAAGAGCAATAAATGAAAGAAAAGGAAAAGGTGAAAAATTTATATATGGTTTTGATAAAAATAAAAGTAAGAAAGTCAATCATAAATACAGAGCTATGCACTTTACAAAAACAAATCCCTGTACCATTCAATTCCCTCAGAGAAAAGAAAAAGAGAAAAGAGAAAAAAATGAGAAACAGAAAGAAAAAAAGAAATAAAAATATATGTATGTAGGTAGTTTTAACAAAAATGAGAATATACAATCAATCAATCATATGACACAGTACACATCCCAAAACCAGGACCTCAAAGCCATTCAAATATCTCAGAGAAGAAGAAAAGAAAAAACAACAACAACAACAAAAAACCCGAAACAAAACAGACAAAGAAGCTGAAAACAAACTGACAAAAAATAAAAACAAAGCAAAGAAAAAACAAAACAACAATACAACAACAACAAAACCCCAGCTTGCTCTAGTTTATTAACTGACTCAGGCTGTTCGAGTGTCACTCAAGTTCTTGAGACATTCATCTTATACCTGGATGGCATTGAACAGCTGTCCCACCCCTCCCTTTCTGATCCCTCTGATTCTTGAGCTATCTGGCTCCCTACCACCAACTTCTCCATGTATGGCACCTCTGGTGGCCTCTCCCTCCTCAGCATACTGGAGTGTATATATTTTTGTGTTGGGGCGTGTTAGGCTGACCAGGTCTTCCTCTTTGTCACACCTTTTGCCTAAAGTTCCCAGGTGGGCCACTGCCCTTATTAGCTTTCTCTGTTGGACTGCAGATTGTTACATCGATGTTAGTATTGGGGCCTTTCCCCCTATGTGTCAGGCTCTGCACCATTAATTCCACCACAAGCAAGGGGATTTTCCCCACACACTCTCTTGCTGGATGCCAGCAGGTCTGAAGGAAGGGTTTCTGCCCAGTGCCTCTCTGGCAGGGATGACAGTGTGATGCCCACACCACTCTCTCCAGCTCAACCAGGCTTTGGGCCTCACTCAGCGACCTCCCTGTGGGATGTACCACCAGAGCGGCACTAGCAGGATGATGGTGCATTGCCTCCAATTGTTCTGAGGATTGTGTCTTCTGTGGAATTCATACCATGCTGAGATCTCGATATAGACTGTGCCGCCCAATCCATAGTGGCAGATGGTGGCAAGTCAAGTCACTGATGCCACACTTACTGGTGCATTCTGGGCTTGCTTGCTGATCCCATGCTGTGGTGGGCAGGATGATGGCTTGTCACCCCCAGTTGAACAGAGGCCTGCACTCCTACTCAGAACTCACACCACACAGTACTCCTATCACAAACTGCACAACCCGGACTTCCGCAGCAGCAAGATGGCACATTGTGTCACTAGTGCCGGGCTCATTGTATTTACCAGCACTTCTTGTCTGTGGGGTTCACTCGCCAAACACTCTGTGCAATGTGCTGCCGGCACCTTGTCAATGGGATGACGGTGCATGGCCAGGGCATGAGTGAAGCTCTCTACCACCTGACTTTAGGACAAGACTTGAAGGTAGAGAAAGAAGTCTTATCTTTGAAAACTCTCATCTACACTTCATCAAAAAACTGGGTGCGGCCCACGAATGTCATTATTCTCCTGCTGACTTTAGGAGTTGGCATTCACGTGATAATTACAGAAAGGAGATGGTTATATGAGAAGTAATGTGCTGCGTGGCTGGTATTGCTCTTTCTTGTGCCTCATTCATGGGTTCTTGCCACCCTGGAACTTTGACAGATACCTTCCAGGTAGACCTCACATACTCCAGTTGAGAGCCAAACATGGGATACAGCCAGGAACTGATGGACCATCTTATCCTCTTAGACTATCTACCAATTACAGCCTTGGATGACATCTCCCCAGTATAAGCAGAATGTTTTTTCTGGGTTCGTCTTTCTCCTTCAGTGAGCTCAGTTTTTATGTTCTATACCCTGTTTGGCTGGCTGGCAGATTGGCATAAACATAAAAGAGACACCAGTTGCACATAGCAGGAAATGAAATGATGAGCTGAAGATTATTCAATCAATGGGCTACAAAGTTGGAAATGAATTCAAATCACAGAGGGTAGTGTTACTTATGAATTTTACTATCTTTAGATACAAACAAATAAACATTAGTGGCCTATAATTCCAACTCTTTAATATTGATTCAGACAGACCAGTAATGCAATAATTTCCCTTACTCATTTACACTGGGAATGTATTATCTGCCCCAATTTATTTTTATGTTATATGGGGATGATATACTGTTATGAGCTGTGCTTTGTGTAGAGAATGGCACAAATGTATGATGTATTACTTGTAAGGCAGATGTTGTAAAGGTTGTGATAAAATTTTGATAAGGTGCTCCCTGATAGAGAAAATCCAGTGGCAGTGGCACGCAGACCAGAGAGAACACTCTGACCTTCCAGGAGCAAGTTTATTCAGAGCAAGCAGAAAGCGGGGCTGGGGAGTCGGGGAGATGGGCATGGTGGCATACACCTGTAATCCCAGTGACGCCAGAGGTGGAGGCAGGAGGGTTGCAGGTTCAAGACCAGAGGCAACCTGCATAAGTTAGTGATACCCTGTCTCAAGATAAAAAACAAAACAAAACAAAAAGCAGGCTGGGGGTACAGCCCAGTGGTATACCATTTGCAAAGTATTTGCCAGGCCCTAGATTTAGCATCCAAGTACTGAAAAGTAAGAATGGCGGGGCTGTGTACTCGGCAGCATGCCTGAGGAGATGGCTGCACTGAGCTCAGCAAAGCTAGGGATTTTGTAGGCTTCACAGGGCCTTGGTGGAAAGCAGAGGTGAGGGAAGCTTTTGAAAAGAAGGGAAGCGGGGAGGGTATGTTCCCAGGGAGTTGGCAACTCAGGGACATTCTGACTTTGAGGCCAGTTTGTTTCCAATATCCAGCCATCTGGCCACCTGGTCTTTGGTATATGGGACTTTGTTTGGGGGGGGGTCCTTTGTTTTCTGCTCTGGGGCTTCTGATCTTGGAGGCCAGTTTGTTCTCTAAAAGGGGCAATTTTATTCCCAGTCACTCCCCTTCATCCAACTGTCCCCATATGACTGTGGGGGGATACACTGAAGACAGCTTAAGTCACTTAATAGATGCTGTCTGTATTCCTGGAAGGGACTCAGACTTCTGCTCATTCTGATGCAGTCATAACCTTGTCCTTCTTAGCTGCCCTAGCCCCGCCCCCAAACCAAAGGAACAGCAACAACAAACCAACTGAATTAATTGGGTTAGAGAAAATGAAGTAGAAGCAAAGTAATATATTTTTACTTGCTTTTCCAGAAGTGATTTTTTTCAGCAAATGAAAATTTCTACTCTTAAAATAAATGCAAATTTGTCATACATTGAAAAACCAACTATGGCTGTAAATTGTTTTAACCTAACATCAAACTATAAGAAATGAAATGCTTACTCCTCTATTTTGCTGAATTCTGGCCTCTTAAGGCAAAAGAACTTTATAATAAGTATAAGCACTATTAAATATATTTTTCATCATTTACCATCTTACTATAAATTAGTTTATCTATACCCTATGGTAAAATGGTTTTACATAAAATCATTTATATATGCAGTTTACATTCAAATATAAATTTTGTTTCTTACCATACTTTTGTTTCTTTTGCTCTAGACTTTTTGCATGTGGTTGGAGAATATGTTTCAAATACAGGTCCAATATCTGCCTATAATATCTATTCAAATATAGAGTGGTCCTTTCTGTTCATCTGATAGTTAGAATTGCATCTTCTCCTTAGTTTTCTAAAAAAGACATAATTGTTGTACTAATAGATTTTTAAAATAAACTGTCCAGTACATTATGTGATTCACATAACTATGCCAGATGGATCCAAAAGACATTGAGTCATACTGTCCAGCCTTTGAACACACACAGATTGATAACACAATCTGCCAGCATTTCTTTTACCTCATTTGCAAATGTTCTATATTGATTCTCCTGTTAATGCTTCACAAGATTTGGAACTGTCTTCTAATTTTCTTACTCTTCAAAAACATTTAAATTCATTCTTATTGTCTCCAAACAAGTATTAAAATAAATTTTTTGAAGGCTGCCAACAAGATAGCATGTCTTCAATGGAATATATGAATAATTCAAAGCATATATAAGAGGAAAATGTTCTATATATAGGAGCTTCTAATTTGAGAATGTTTCTGGCTAATATTCCTCTAGCTTTACAACAGAGCAGAATTTAAATATTTTCCATGTGATTTCTTTCTGCCAATGATTCAAAAATTATCATAGAAGCAGTTATATTTCCCCTCAATAAAAAATTGTGTCTTGTGTTGTGCATGAACCTGATACTCTGATAAACTTAAACATAATTAAAGAAGGCAACTCTGTAAGTGATACCAATTTCCAGAACTCTAGTTTGATCCCTACAGCCACAGCCCTGTGGTATGAGATCTTGGAATCTAAGCAGGCTCGGGCCTGGTTAGTACTTGGATGGGAGACTGCATGGGAACACCAGGTCCTGTAGGCTTGGGAGAAGGACCCTGCAACCCACTCCCCAAAATCAATCTGCCATTGAAAACCCTGTGAACAGCAGAAATCACTGACAATGGTGTTTCCCCTGTTGTATGTGGGGTCACTATGAGTCAGATACCGACTTGACAGCACCTAACAACAACAACAATAGTTTGATACCTGGAGAAGTTATACATGAGGTAACAGAGTTTTGAAATTAATGGTTCAAACCTTTTCAAAGATTAGTCATTAATTAATTGCCATACAGATTTGGCAACTAGCTGATTAAGTACATGCAAAGGGCAAATCTTGCACTTTGAGGCTTGAATCATATGCTCAGTTGCCCCTATTCATTAAATAAACTGTTAAACGGTCATATAACTACCAAATTTTCTCATGCTTTGTGAGTATAGACTGAATTTGAGCATTAAATAATGAGAACATTAAACAATAGGGTGCCCTCAGAGTTTCTTGCAGTGTGACAAAATATGTAAATTCTTGTACTGCACCCCTAGTTTACTGAATCAGAATCTCTGTGGGTGGAGCCTGAGAATCTTCATTACAACTCTCAATCCTGAGTGGTTCTTACTGATACAAGACTTTGAGAACCACAAGCCAACCAGAAGCTCCACAACCTGTCTAAGGCTGTCCCTTAGGTCTGGCTGACTGTTCCTATCCCTTGGCATTGCTGGGTCACTTTTCCTCACTACTTGTCCCAAGGCCCGGCCAACACTTTCCTCCATATGCCCCTAGTAGCATTTATTTTTGGTCTGCAAAATGAGATTTTGAAGGCTGGCAGCTTTATATGATACATATAAAAATCACATTCAACTCTTTTTCTTTTTGGAAGAAAATTATTTTATACTAATTAACTCACAAATAATGATATCACATCCTTTCCAGCCCCCAAATCTATACCATCTCAGTGAATTTCTAATCAGTTAGAACATCCTCTCCCATGGCCATTCTGAAGCAATGAAGCTATTAATAACAAGAGAGGTTTAACTTATGGTTTTATACTTTTACTATCAGTTACAAATTTGTGCTAAAGTAACTATCGTAGCCTATTTTCCGTTTTTTCAATTTCAACTTCTTGGTTAGACCAATTAATTTGCAAGTCTGCACGGTTTTAACTGCTCATTGAAACCGTCCCAGAGCGTAATGCCCCCTGGTGCTGGGCACAGGCCAATGGCTATTTTATCTTCTAAATGCAAGGGCCACCAGACTGCTGCCTCTGCACCTGCTAGGTTCCCTAAGGTTTCTGAAGGTGATGTCAGCTTTAGAGCGCTCAGCACCACCACCTGCACTGAAGCCCCCAGCAATGGCATGGAGCAGTATGTGCCCACAGCAGGGCCCAAGGCCACTCCAGGTGTTGTGGTTGCCACCGGGGCCATCAGACCTGGCTGCCAGGTGCAGTGGCAGGTGAGCCTCTGCAGGTGGTGGGGTTTCTGCTGGCAGCTGAGCCACAGTGCACAGCTTTCATCTGAGGGCTTTTCTGGCCAGAGGGGCCATGCAGCAAGGGCATCTTCAGTTTCCATGCAGCATCCTAAGTGCCTGGTGGTTCTAGGTCTAGAAATGCAAAACTAGAATTCTTTTTTGTTCTTGTTATTTTGAGACAGGGTCTCATTATGCAGCCCAGGCTGGCTTCAAACTTGTGATCCTCCTTCCTCTACCTCCTGAATACTGTGATTTCAGGCATGTGTCACTATGCTTGGCTTACATTTAAATCTTCATAGCATTTGAATATTTGTTATAACTTTTTATCTTCTTATTCATCCTGTAAAATACATTTGGGTGGGCATTTCCATTATGGTTTGAAAGATGAGTTAAACTTACTCTGGGGAGTTAAGAGTCTCACTCACAGAACCAAATTATATCCTATGTCTTCCATGAAAACTCTAAAGAACCAGAAAGTATGGATTATCTTAAGATCCCTAATGCCTCACATATTGCCTGGCTGACCGTAGGTGCTCAATAAATGTTTGAATAACTTTGTGTACTATGTCTCTCCTCTGGAAGGTTTAGCCTTCCACATCAAGGGGAGAGGGAGAAGCCATGCTGGGTTTCCTAGACTGCCCTGAATACTTACCCAGGGGTCCAGGAAAATTAGATCTAACTTCTCCAGTGCCAAGTTCCTGATTTTTAGGATTTCTTCCTAAGAGATGATAGCAAATAAGCCAGATGAAGCAGTGTGGCCATGAAAGTACAAAATTTGTTATTTTTACTGATGTTGACTTGAGTTCCTATGGTCTCCTTAGAGTTGTTGTTGTTGTTGAGTACCATAGAGTCAGGTCGGACTCATAGCGACCCTATGTACAACAGAACAAATCACTACCTGATATTATTCCATGCACACAATCTTTTTATGTTTGAGCACAATGTTGTAGTCACCAATTTCCCATTTTGAGTCTTGTCACATCAGCAAAAGGAGGTCCCAGGGGCTTTACTCCATTCCCATCTTTAAGGTCAACTCTACTTTGAGGAGGCAACTCTTCCCCAGTTGTTTCTTGGATGCTTTCCAGTCTGGGATGGGGAGCTCATTTTCCAACACTATATTTGACAGTACTTCTCTGCTATTCATAGAGTCTGCAATGGCTACTTGTTCTGGGAGTGTGCTGCTGGGTCCTTTTCCTTAGTCTATTTTAGTCTGGAAGCTCAGCTGAAACCTGTCCACCATGAGTAGCCCTGCTGGCATCTGAAGTACAAGTGGCATAGCTTTCAGCATCACAATATGCAAACCCCTGCAACACCACAAGCTGACAGCCACATGGGCATTCCTTAGAGTTGTTGTTGTTAGGTGCTGTCAGGTTGGTATCTGACTCATAGTGATCCTATGTACAACAGACAAAACACAATTGTCAGTGCTTCTCTTCTGTTCATAGGGTTTTCTATGTCTGATTGTTTTTTCTGAGTGGGTTGCCAGGTCCTTCTCCAGTCCTACAGCACCTGGTGTTCTCAGGCAGTCTCCTATCCAAGTACTAACCAGGTTTGACCCTGTTTATCTTCCAAAATCTGATGGGATTAGATGCCACAGTGGTATGGCTGCAGGCCTCCTTGGAGTACAGAGTCTCAAATTAGCCCTTTTACACATAAATCTTTCTTATCAGTTACAAGATCATTGTTTTGGGTCTGTGGTATATATTTAGACCTCTCTTTCGGACCTCCATCTCTTACCCTTATTTCCTCTATTTGCATGTGAATATCCTCATTATAAATTCCTTATTATAAATAGGAGTCCTATAGCTCAAACAAGCATCAGTGGTGTTAAGTGCAGCTTGCTTTGAATCCTGTACTTTATAAGATTCCTCTTGGGGTTTGAGCTACTATCACTCTGGTGGTTAAAGAATATCAGCCAGTGCACAGTCCTATCTGCTTTTCTGTTGTGTTTTTCTACCACTGAGTCTGGCTCTCTTTTCAAAGTATACAACAAACAGCACGATTTCTCCAAACTTTACATATGATGCCTTCTTTTATGCTGCATTTTACAATCCTGATCTGATTAGTGCATTCACTCAATAGCAACAAAAATGAAATGTTTGTGTCTTGTCTCTAATGCAATAATAAAAGATTACATTTATAAAACCCTTTTGACGTCTCATGCACCCCTTCACCAAGATAATTTTGTTTATCTTCTCAGCTAGAAACCACACTCATCACAGTCACAAAGGTCCCCAAGTACTTATATTTTACTGTGAAAAGAAGGATGCTGGTATAGGAATGGGAACATCTAAGTTTTTGACACAACACAGAGTGTTATTGTGGATAAATTACTATTTTCTTTTTGTGGTGGTAGTGTTGGTGCTGGAGATCAAACCCAGGGCTTTGTGCATGCCAACCCTACACTCTCCCACCAAGCTACCTTACCAGCCCACTAAATGCTCCGAAGCCCTTAAAAATGAGGAACTAGAATATGGTATTTTTGCTCTCCAGTTCTAAGATGCTTCTATTTCCCTCATCTCAGCAAACTAAAAGAAGGCATATGCAATGTTCCAAATTCTGCTAACCTCATAATAAGCAAATAGCCCTTACTTATTGTTGGAAGATTAACATTTTATTAAAATATGTTTACTTTATACTACTAGGCATTGTGTTAAAGCATCTTATATATTAATATGTATGAATATTTATTTTTAATTTCAGCCTTACAGTGATTGCATGAATCAGATTCAATAGTTAATTCCTTTCTAGCCATGATGAATATATTTCCAAAACCCCATATGGGTCACTAGAATTGACAGTAAATTGACACTAAATTGATGAGTAATAATTAGTAAGGATTCAGAATATTGAAAACATAATGAAGGAATTTAACCCAATGGACTTATCTCGAACAACATATTTAAGAACATCAAGATACAAATTATTTATAGATGTTAATGGAACATTTCAAGAACTAACCACATAAATGAAAAAAAAACCTTCAAAGCATTAAAATCATACCCACATCTTTTGTGATAAAAATAAATTTAAGGCAGAAACTAAGACGAAAGAAAAAAATCTGTAAAAATCTGTAAAAAATCTGTAAAATATAATGAAAATTAAGAAGTGCCCTTGTAAGTAACGTATGAGTGAATGATAATATAATATAAAAAAACTTACACCAAAACTGAAGAAGTATAGGTAAAATAGTACTTAGAAGGAAATGTATAGCCTTAACTATTCATATTAGAAGAGAAGAAAGGCTGGAGATGAATGAAATTAGCATCTATCTTCAGAAGTTAGGAAAAAGAAGGCCCTGCACCTTGGCAGGTAATCCCAATGATTCAGGAGGCTGATGTAGGAGGATTTTGAGTTCTAGGTCATAGGCACACTGTACAACTTAGAGAGCCCTTGTCTCAAGGTGAAAAGTATAAAAGGGACTGGGAGTATTGCTCAGTGGTGGGGAACTTGCTTAGCATTCATGAGACCCTGTGTTAATTCCCCACAGTACTACAATAAGTAAATGAATAAAATAAAAAGAAGCTGAGAAGAAACAAAAGAAAAATTAGTCTCAAGAATATAAAGAAATAATAAACTGTAAGCAGAAATTAGTGAAACAGAAAAGCAAATTTAAAGAAGATAGAAATTGGATTTTTGAAATTGATATAGAAAAATTTTAAACCAAATACTAACAAACAAATCCAGCAATGTATAAGAACATTATAAACTGAGTGGGTTAATACAAAGAATGAAAGACTGGTTACCATCAGAAAATTGGCCAATGTACTTTGTAATCCTGACAATTCAAAAAGATTAAATAGCAAGTTTATTTCAATGGACATGGGAAAAATATTTGACAAAATTTGACAGTGACTCTTGATTAGAAATGACTTTCAGTTAGCTAAAGATAAAAGGAAAATTCTTTACAATGATCAGTGAGATCTATGAAATGATCCAACAAACACCATGATTAATATTGGGATATCAAAATCTTTTCCTTTGAGATTGGGAATAATACAAGAATCACTACTTTTATTCAATTCTTTATCAGAGTTTCCAATGATCATAGAAAATTAAATAAGTAAGTAAATAAATAAATAGAGGGTAGAATGATTTGAGTTGGCAGTCATACTACCCTGATACCTGATCCTGTTAGATCTTGGAAGCTGAGCAGGATCAGGCCTGGTTAGTACTTGGATGGGAGACTGCCTGGGAACACCAGGTACTCTAGGCTTTGAAGAATAACCTGGCAGCCCACTTCTGAAACAATCAGTCATTGAAAATCCTATGAATGGCAGAGAAGTACTGACGTGGTGCTGGGCATGGCAGTGTGGGGTAGTGTTTCATCTGTTGTACATAGGTTGTTATAGTTGGACCTAACTCAAAGGCCCCTAACAACAACAAGAATGATTTGAGAGGAAGACACGTTGAAATCATTGGAAGATTATATGATTGTGTATGGAAGATTCAACAGATTTTTAGAATAAGAGAAGTGGGTGAATTTTCTGAATTTGGAATCAATAACTAACATTAAAAGATCCATTTAATTTTTACATGCCAAAAAGAAACACCTAGAAAATGAAATTTAAGGTTAAAATTTCACTTGCTGTGATGCAAAGTATCTTGCAATAAACTTAACAGAAGATGTATAATACCTTTCTAACCTTATAAAAAGTTAAAAAGCAAGTGATATAAATACACGGAGAGATACACTATGATTATGGACTGGAAGAATAAAATATGTAAAGATGTAATTTTCCTCATGTGAATCTTTGGAATCAATTCCAATCAAAATCCTACTAGGCTTCTTTCTCCTTAAAACTTGCAATTAGGATTCACAAATTTACATAGGAACTCAAAGGACTAAGATTAGCTAAGATATTATTTATAAGAAGAATAAGAAGGGAAGGCTGTTCAGACCCTTGGGCTTATAAAAATAATAGTATTTTAAGACAGAGAAAAGGGTGCAAATCAAATCATTTAGTGGAAGGGGATAAGTAATTTAAAAACAGATCCACACATATGCAGAAAACTGCTTTCTGATAAAGATGACCTGGAAAGGACTGACTTTTCAAAACATAATTCCATGGCAAATTGCTATCCATGTGGAAATTGGTGAAAGCACATCCTTACCTCAAACCATGCACAAAGTGTCAAAGTGGATGAAAGTCCTAAATGTACACGTGCAATAAACCATAAAGTTTTCAAAAGACAACAGAGCAGAATAAATAACTTCATCAGGTAGGTAAAGAGTTTAGGATCACCGTGAATCATTAAGTGACAAGGAAGACAAAATATTAATGAACTTTACTACATTAAAACAAAGAACTTCTGTTCACTGGGAGACACATTTTTAAGTCCATAAAGAAGTGCACAAAGATATTTGTTGGGTCTATAACTAACTATGGGAGAAGGACCAGGCAACTCCCTCCCAAAAATCAATCTGCCATTGAAAACCCTATGAACAGCAGAGAAGCACTGACAATAGTGTTTCCCCTGTTGAACAGAGGGTCGCTATGAGTCGGATACCGACTCGACGGCACCTAACAACAACAACATAACTAACTAGGGGCTGAGGTTTAGCTCATTTGGTAGAGTGCTTGTCCACACCCTCTGAGGATCCAAATTTGATCCCCAGAACTCAAAAATGGGAGGACGAGGCAATCCACTCCTGAAACAATCCCAAAATAATCAGCCATTGAAAACCCTCTGAGGCTTGCTAAGTTGGACCCAACTGGACCGTTCAGAACAACATAACTAACTAGAGGGTAGTGTGCAGGATTGATACAAAACAGTAACAAAAAGGAGAACAATTCAATAGAAAAGTTGTTGTTCTTGATTGCTGAATAGTATTCCATTGTGTATATATACCATAGTTTTTTTTTTTTTATCCATTCTTCTGTTGAAGGGCACTTTGGTTGATTCCATATCTTTGCTATTGTGAAAAGCACTGCATTGAACATGGAGATGCAGGTGTCTCTGTGGTATGATGACCCATCTCCCTTTGGGTAAATTCCCAATAGTGTTATAGCTGGGTCATATGGCAGATCTATTTTTACTTTTTTGAGGTACCTCCATATTGCTCGCAGCAAAATGGATGGAATTAGAGAATATTATTTTAAGTGAACGAACACGAGCTCAGAAAGAGAAACAACACATGTTCTCACTCATGTGAGGGAACTGATTCAAAATTACAAGAAGGAAAAATCCTACTCAAAGGTTGGATCATAATAAAAGGGGGGGAGGGAAGATAAGAATGAGGTCAATATAAATGGACTAGAAATCGCATGTAATTGTTCTAACAAGATAAAAACAAAGACCACTATAGGGAAAGTTTCTATCTTAAACAGAAATGGAACTCAAGGACATATAGAAAAATACTACATAGTAAAAGATAGAGAAAACTTGGATGGGAAACTTAGATGGGAAGGGGGAAGGGGCGGAAACATAGGGGAGGGTAAGGGGTAACCTATATGAATAATGTTTATCAAATTGCATATATGAAAATTGTCACAATGAAAAGCATGTCAAAATGAATCACATTATGATGTACATTAAAATTTTATTAAAAAAGTTTTTGTTGTTGTTAGGTGCTGTTGAGCAGTATACAACTCATAGTGACCCTCTGTACAACAGGGGAAACACTATTGTCAGTGCTTCTCTGCTGTTCATAGGGTTTTTAATGGCAGATTGGTTTTTGGGAGGGGGTTGCTAGGTCCTTCTCCCAAGCCTACAGCTTCTGGTGTTCCCAGGTGCTCTCCCATCCAGGTACTAACCAGGCCCAACCCTGCTTAGCTTCCAAGATCTGACAGGATTGGATGCCACAGGCCTACCACTGCAGGCCAATAGAAAAGTAGGCAAATGATATAAACAAGTACTTCATAAAAGAAGAAATCATAATAACTAATCTCCCGAAAGATGCTCAACCTAATTAATTATCTGAGAAATGTAAATTAAATCCATGAGATATAATTATTAGGTTGAAAATTTTAAAACATGACTGATACTAGTTATTGATGAGGATTTTGAACAGTAGAAATGCTCCTTGGCTGTTAAGTGTACAAATTTGTACAACTTCTTCAGATGGCAAATTGGCAATGCTGTACTCAGCAAATTTGAACCTTTTTATTCTCTATAACTGTGATGTCTATTTCAACTTCTAGATGCTGGGAACTCCTGCCCATGTGTAGATAAAGCCAAGAATGTTTGCTGGAAATGAATCCCAAATGGCAAAATCTGGAATCAAGCCAAATTCTACTAATAGTAGAATGGATTAAACAATTCTGATCTATTCATTAAAAGGGATACCATATAGCACTGAAAATGATTAAATTACAGCTATAGGGAACAATAATTTGTGGTAAAATATTAAAGAAAAGCAAGGAAGTGATTCAGAGAAAATTCAGGACATTGTTTACTTAGTGGGAGGATTGGATGTGATTGCAATGAGTACTTGTGTGGCTTCTAAGGTCTGGACAATGTCTAGTTCTTACCTTGAGTGGTGGTTAAACAAACCAACCAACAAATTATGATAGAAGAATTTTGGGCTGATGAGCTTTATATTCTATGAAAAAACAAGATGAAAGGAGACAATGCAAATATTGTTGATTATTTTCATTGAATAAGGCAAAAAATGTTGGCACATCACACTGCTGTCAGTAAGCTCTTGCATCTGCAACTGGTTAACTGGTTATTATACCTCACAGAATTAATTTCTATGTCCCATAGTTTGCTTACAAGAAGGTTTGAATGCACTATCATTGGAAACAGATACATGCAATTTAATTTGATTTTGGGTTACCTAGATGGCCTCCTCTTGGCCTGCAGCAGTAGCACTGTGGCATCTGATTCCATCAATCTCAGAAGCTAATCAGGGTCCGGCCTGGTTAGTACTTGGATGGGAGGCCACCTGGGAACACCAGGTGCTGTAGACTTAGGAGAAGGACCCAGCCACCTGCTCCCAAAAATCAATCCACCATTGAAAACCTTATGAATAGCAGAGAAGCACTGACAATAGTGTTTCACCTGTTGTACATAGGGTCCCTATGAGTCAGACAGTGACTCCGATGCATCTAACAACAAAAACAACAACATAATGGCATCCTCAGAGATGTTGCTTCTCTTTTCCTCCATACCTCTATTCATTCTTTCTTTCTTTCTTTCTTTCTTTCTTTCTTCCTTCTTATTTCCTTCTTATTTCCATGTCTGCTTCTCAGATCAAAAGCTCAATGCATCTACCATGGAGTTTTTAACTCTTGACAGCCAAGGCTCCCTGAAACTCAGAATAAAGCCTGACATGACATTAGGCTCCCTTCACATGGCTGTTTTAAACACTTCTAAAGTCTGAGTTTATTTTTCTTCAGTTTCATTTTCCTTCTGAAATATCACTGGGGAAAACAGACATAAAGCATCTGATCTTTTTCTTCACTTCCTTTTCTATTTCCAGCCACCTGTTCTCTTTTTCTAATTAACCTCAACACAGTAAAAAGAGCCAAGATTCTCATAGTTAGAGAATAAAAAAGGTACAATAAAAGAACAACCATATAGACTAGAATTTTTCTCAAAGGAAACTGTTTGGGGCAGAATTTTTGTACTTTTTTGTCCAACTTGTAAATGAAGCCATGGTGACTTCTCATTTCTCTGCTTCAAAGATTTATCAAATGTTTTAAACTATATTATGTGACTTAACTATGAGAAAACTGATGACTATTCAAGTGAATTCAATGCCTTTCTTTTCTCAGTACTAGCTGATAGCAGTGGAGCTTCAAGTTGGCAAGACTAGACCCATTATATACCCATACATGCTGAGTTTGAAGAGTTTATAACCACAGGGAGAGGGTTTTCACAGAAAATGGTTGGCCAATAGGAACAAGATCATGTGGGAACATCACTGGATCCAAGAGAAGGGAGTTTGTTTTCACATTGCCTTACTCTGAAAAGTACCTGAAATCAAATGCAGAGAGTTGAGAGCATCCTCGGCTCCTTAAAGGGGTTTTAGAGATGCCAAGGGAGGAGGAGAGTGGAAAAAACAAGAAGCCAGGAGATAAAAGAGATGGACTTGGTATAAAATTAAGAACTAGTAATTGGCCCCATGATCTGTGGCCTGGAAATGGGAGCAGCCTTTCTGACAGTCCCGCTTCACCTTGCTTTCTGTACAGCCAAGAGAGCCAGCTGCCCAGTTGTTTCTTCAGGTGCTTTAACTCACTGTAGTGAAGCAGCAAAAGATGCAAAGGAGGGAAAGAGCAGAAATTAGTGGGAGCCCAGAGAGGATGAGAAGCAAGACAGAAGAGACTGGAAAGCAGAAAGATCCTGAAACAGTCACCCATCAAGCAATACCTACTGAGTGTCCACTGGGAACGTTAGGGATTGGGGATAGTGGTGAGCAAGACAGGGTGAGGTTGTCCTCTTGGCAGCAAATGTTCTAGTAGGGATAGGTGGACAATACACACTGACCATTACAACCTTATTATTGCATCCCATGATTGTGCCCATTTTACAGACTAGGAAACTGGCTTGCCCAAGGTCTCACAGTAGGTGGTCACAGGCTATTCACACATTCTGAATCAGATTTTATGTATAACGAGTTGGGAGCCACGGGAAAGTGCACATCAGCTGAGTGCAAGAAAAGGTGAGAATGTTCAGGAAATGAGAGTGGTCATGCAGGCCACAAAGGCTGTGGCAAGAGGCTGAGCTTGCCTTCCAAGTGCAGCTGGAGGCCACAAAAGAACTTTGAGCAGGAGTCTGGCATATTGGATTTACATTTTCAGAAGGTTACTCTGGCTGCTGTTGGAGACAAAGGAAAGAATGGAAAGACAAATAGAAGGTGTGATGACAAGACAACGATTTTGACTTGGGAAAAAAAGGAATATTAGAAAGTGAGTGGGGGAACATGTTAGTGTGTTTTCAATGTTGTGTGGGGAAGGAGATAGTCTCTGGGCTCTGTTACTAATTGCCACCTCCCTGCTTTCCTTCCTTATCTTGAAGCCTCACCAGCAGCAGCAGGGTCTTGGGGAAAGGATTCCAACAGATTCCAGACCATGCAGTTCCAGAGTGAACTCCCAGGTGGTGACTCCAAACCATATTCTGTGCCTTGATTTTTCTACTGGATGGCTTCATGGCTGAATTTTATCAAACTTTTAAATAACTAGTGACAATTATTCTCAGATTATTCCATAGACTTGAAAAGGAGGGACTCCTGTAAAATTCATGCTATAAGGCTAGCATTACTTTGTTACCAAAACCAGACAAGGATGCAACAGCAAAAAAGAAAATGGTAGAACAAGATTTCTGATAAGTGCAGATGCAAAAATTCTCAACAAAATCCTAGCAAATGAAATCCACGAGTGCATCAAAAAGATCATTCACCAAGATCGAGCTGGTTTCCTTTCAGGAATGCAAGGATGGTTCAATGTATTCAAATCAATATATATAGTTCTATAGCACATCAGCAAAATGGAGGATAAAAATCACATGATTATCTCAATGTTATCATTGTTAGGTGCCGTCAAGTCATGACTGTCTGACTCATAGTGAACCTCATAAGGTTGTCAGTGGCAGATTGTTTCGGGATTGCTTTGGAAGTGGATTACCACATCCTTCTCTCATTTTTTTCAGTACTGGGGATTGAACCCAGGTCCTCAGAGAGTGTGGAGCAGTGCTTCACCCACTGAGCTAAAACCCAGCCAGATTATCTCAATAGGTACAGGAAAAGCATTTGATAAAACTCAATATCCCTTCATGATAAATCACCAGAACAAATTAGGTTTAAAAGGATTGCACCTCAAAATAATAAAGGCAATATATGACAAACCCACTGCTGACATCATACTAAATGGGGAAAAGCTGAAAGAATTTCCTTTAAGATCAGGAATAAGACAAATGTGTGTAGTCTCACTGTGCTCTTATTCAATATTCTATGGAATGTTTTAGTAAGACCAATTAGGCAAGAGAAAAATTTAAAATGGAGAGAATTGTTTCTTTTAAGTCTTATAATAGTTCATGGTACTTAAAAATTGTGAGTAATCTCAGCTATTGCATTATCCCTGAAGGTGAAAAGTCAAGCTTCCTTGCACAAACCCGGAAGAGTTGGACATTTAGTGAATGTTTCATGAGTGACTATTTAGGAGAGGCTAGAAATTGAGGCTAGATGATGGAAGTCTATGCCCTTGACTTACATCATGCCCTGCCACCTCTCCTCATCATGATTTTGCAAATTCATCATCTGTTCACAACATCTGTCTGTTTTTTACTGGTGCTTCTAATGCTAGCCTAGTAAGGGAACAAAAAGACCCTGGGGCCATGTAGCTGATTTAGGGGATGGGGAGCTATGTTTGCCCCACAAACCTTCTGCAGTTGGAACAGTTTCACACAAATCTTGCTAATTTTCAAATGCACATAGAGACTGTAGTGACTAATACAATGCAAATTCATCTAAGAGTACTACTAAATTTATAGCCTCCATTTGTCATTATGCCATGAAGAGATATGGGAAATATTTTGATATTACAAAGGAATTATTTTCAAAAGGTTGGAGTCTGCTTTTTCAAGGAGGGGAGAAAAGATCTCAGTGTATGATTTTCCTCAGAGTCGCTTTCTGAGATTCTTGCTATATACTTCCTCCAGGGACTAAGTGACTTTTGAGAGATGATGTAGTTAAATTCCAGAATTGTACTTTCTGACGGCTTGCCACATCTGGAAATTGATTCTTTCTTCAGCAGAAAACAGTGATTGTGAAGATTATGCAGTTCGTCTTAGAGAGGACAGTATTTTAAATTCAAAGGGTATTTTAAAGAAGACGTCTTTTAAAAGGCTCATAATAATACCATTAGTTTCCTTTCTCCTTCCTGCCTGCCTGTGGTGGGTGGGAAGGGAGATCATGTGCTAATTTTGCCTAGAAGCTCACAACCTTTCATTAAATATTTAAGAGATCTGGTAATATGCTCAAGTAATTTTTATTCGAGAGAGGACAGGAAATCTCTGGACTACATTTCCAGCAGCTTCAGAACTCCTAGGAGGATAAATGTATAGTCCATTTATAAATGGACTAAGGAGTTTTTGTGGTTGAAAAGTATTGTACTTCCAGCAGTTACTTTAAATGTGTTTGGTAAAATACAACACCCTTGTCTCATGAGTCAGATTTCTCCTGCCCTTCTTATTTACATCACGCACACACACGCGCGCGCAAGCGGACATGCACACATGCACACACTCGGGCACACACACACAAACACAGGCACACAAGTTTTCCAGGGACCACTGCCAACCCAACGACCTCACGGACCTCAGGCCTGCAGCAAACCTAGGAGTGGCCACTAAGGGGCAGCAGAGGCTGCGGGAGCCGAGGCTCCCGGGGTTCGGCTGCAGCAGGGAAGGCGGGGCTGGAGCCGGGGGCGAGAGGGGGTTCAGCACCCGGAAAAGAAAGACGCGAGCCGGGGTTTCCAGGTTTCACCCTGCTTCCTACTTGAGCCTGGCTTGCGCCCTCCTTTCATATACGCAGTCACGTGGTGCCTCCTTTTTCTGTCCCCTGGACATGTCTCCGTCCTTTTCCGAGTAGCCGCAGCCTGATCCTTGGTACCAGGGGTGCGGGCGCGGGGACCGGCGGGTTGGGGCCTCACCCAATCCCCCCATTCTTTGCTACAGGAAATGGCCACTTGGGCCTGTGTAAAGGGCCTGCAGGTCCAGTGCATGGACGATGCTGCCTTTCTCGTTCCTCTGAATTGCCATTCCTGAACCCTGAACCCTTCTCTCCTGGGACTTTTCTAGAACTGCTGCTGACTGCAAGAAACTAGGGACTCTTGGGAGGCCCTTGACTTCCTGAGTGTCTTTCAGTGAAAGGAGGAAATTTAAAATTTGTACTAAATCCAGCAGAAATCCGTGTGCTCCTCAGAACAGCAGCCTTTGGGACTCTCTGAACTCATAACCCAGTTTTGTCATCCAGGTCCTTGGAAAGAGAATGCTCTAACATTTCCAACATGGCGTTTTTACAGGCATCCCCTGCCTTGTGCGTCCTCAAGTAAAAACCCTTTCTCTCGTGTGTGTGTGTGTGTGTGTGTGTGTGTGTGTGTGTGTGTGTGTGTGTTCCTGGTCCACACTAATTAGTTTTGATATAGCCCGATTCATTCATTCTTTTTTTTTTTTTTCCTTTATGTTCTTGCTTTTTGTTTCCTGCTTAAGAAATCTTTGCCTTCTCCCAGGCCATGAAGATATTCTATTAAGATGATGTAAAAAAAAAAAAAAAAAAAAATGTATGCACATTTTAAGAAAGGGAAAAACTGTATTAAAATTGTAATAATACACATCGACAGAGGAAGATGAATACAAGCCACATTTGACTTCTGCAAATTGCAAGCGGTACTCAACATGGTTATCATGGCAGATACTGCAGGACTTGCTGTGGCAAGTCTTTCAGATCTGCCTTTGTGCAACTCATGGCATCATGTGTCTGGAACTCACCACGGATACATGCAATTGTTAGGTGTGTTGGAGGTTCTGTAGCGTACTCACACCTTGGTTGTCCTTGCACTTCCACGATGTTCTCAAATTTCAATGCCACTTCCAAAATGGTCTTGTGGTCCTTGGAGGACAGCTGTGCTGCTGCCATGTTCTTTGTTCCGCCTGTTACATGGTGACACTCTCATACATTTGATCAACATCATCTTTTGAGTAAATGTCATAGTAAAACAAAGCTTAGTTATCTTAGTTTTTTTAAAAGAATTTGTTATTTTTAGTGCAGTTTTAGGTTAACAGCATAATTGAGAGAAAAAAAATTTTCTCATATGCCCTCTGTCTCTATGCATGCACGGCCTCCCCCATAATCAGCACCCGCCACAGAGTGGTCAATGGGTTACAGTCAATGAACCTACACATCACCTCACCCAAAGCCCATAGATCATGAGGGTTCGTCCTTAGTGTCGTGCATTCTGTGGGTTTGGACAACTGGGTTTGGACGTGTACCTACTATTGTGTATCATAAGGAGTAGTTTTGCTGCCTTAGAAATCTTCTGTGCTCCAAATAATTTTACTTTACTAATGTACTTATGGGGGCTGGGATTTAGCTCAGTTGGTAGAGCGCTGCACTGCAGTCTCTGAGGTCCCGAGTTCAATTCCCAGCACCGCAAAAATGGGAGAAGGACCTGGCAATCCACTCCCAAGGCAACCCCGAAGCAGTCAGCCACTGAAAACCCTATCAGTGTCGCTATGAGTAGGATACTGACTCAATGGCACCTAACAACAACAACAACAATATACTTATAAAATCTACTTGGAACTAAGTGTTTATATACAGTGTGAAATAGTCAAAGTTCTACATGGCTCAGGTACATTGCTTGGAAATATATTCTTTTCCCTGCTGCATGACAGTGTCTTGTTTTTTGTAAATCAGATGTCCACATATTTGTTGGCTTGTTTTTAGACTCTATTTTACTGGTCAATTTTTCTATTCCTATATAAATATCATACTTTATTCATTACTGTAGCTTTATAGCTGCTATTGGGGGCTTCTAAATTAAGTCCTTCTTATTCATTGTTCTTTTTCAAAATTACCTCTGCTTTCCTCAGCCAAAATACTCAAATTTGATTCCTAGATTAAAATCGTCTTTTCTTTTTCAAGTTTTATTGGCACTATTCCTTATGGCTTGCCTAAGGCATTGCAACCCAGTAATATTGTAGAAATTAAGTTATGTTCTAAGATAATTCGGTTGCTCTATCAGGTAAAAGCTTTCTATGACTCTGTTAGTGAGTAAGCCCTGTATCTGCCCTGCCCTCCAAGGCCAGAAAAAGAAAAAGAATTCTTTTTCTTCTGCCCTGGGCCTTTCCCAATCCCATCTGTTTTTCAAAGCCCGCTTAACATCCTGTGTATTCCGACCTGGATGTGGTATCTGCTCAGACTTCTCCAGCTGCTCTGTGTGGCACAGATTTGATGAACCACGGCTGCTGGACTAGCAGAAGAACACTCAACCTCCTCCCAAGCCACTCAGGACTTGTGCCATTGGGAGTGGCCAACTTTTTCATTGCCACCTTGTCCGCCCCTTTCCCCCTGAGCATGCAGCCATTCAGGCTACTTTGTGTCCTGCCGGGCTGTGCTCATGCACACATTGGGGACTTTCCACTGGTGCTTGACCCTCCGGCCCGGTAGGCTCTTGCCTTCTGCTCCCATGGCCTTCCTTTCATTGGCTAATGCCTCCTGTATCCATAGTCCTTGGTGCTTTCCCTGACCCCCATACTAGATCGGTGCCATTTTGGAATACTCTTTGTGTCCCTGCCATTGTGAGTGTCAAAATTATGAACCTATTCAATTATTTAAAGTCTGACTCTTCAAATAGATTGCAAGCTCAAATAGGGCAGGAGCCATGACTGTTTGCTCACTGTTTTAATCTCCAGTATGTAAGCTAGTGTCTGTCATATAGCAAGTACCCTGTAATTCTTTTATGAATGAATCCATGAATAAATAAAACACTTTGGCCTAGTGGCCTATGGTACACCTTACAAGTACCATGCATTACCACAAATATCTTTCTGATTCGCCTCATCCTGTTCTGTTGTTGTGTTGTTAGGTGCCCTCGAATTGGATCCAACTCATAGGAACCCTATATACAACAGAATGAAACACTACCCAACACTGTGTTATGCATGTAGTCTTTTCATGTGTGGGCCCATTGTTGTAGCCACTGTCTTTCTTCTCATTTTGAGTGATGCCACATTAGCAAAAGGAAGTCCCAGGGGCTTTACTCCATTCCCATCATTAAGTTTAACTCTACTTTGAGGCATCTTAATGCATTAAGATACTTCTATTCAGGAGAATGGGAAAAGGGCCTGGCAATCCACTCCCAAGGGAATCCCGAAACAGTCAGCCATTGAAAACCCTATGAGGGTCACTATGAGTTGGATACCGACTCGACGGCACCTAACAACAACAACTACTTTGAGGAGGAGACAACTCCTCCCCAGTCACCTCTTGAATGCCTTCCAGCCTGGAGGGCTCATTTTCCAGCATTATATTTGATGGTATTTCTCTGCTGTTCATAGAGTTTTCGATGGCTAATTGTTTCAGAAGTGGACTGCTGGGTCCTTCTCCCTAGTCTGTCTTAGTCTGAAGGTCAGCTGAAATTTGTCCACCATGGGTGGCCCTGCTGGTATCTGAAATACCAGCAGCATAGTTTTCAACATCACAGCAACATCCAAGCCCCCACAGCATGACAAGCTGATGGATATGTGGAAGATCCTGTTCCATAGGAAATTTTAGTAAAGAACTCCATATAGTTTATGAGTAACATAGCACTTTCTGAAATAATGGCCATTTTTGGCAGAGTCAAGGATGATTCTTAATACCCTGGATCTGACTTGATAGAGGTGGTGGAGGTAATAATGGGACATCACTCAAATATGACTCAGGGGCATCACTCAAATATGACTCAGAAGTGTCCTATACCTGCCCATGCTAGACTGCCTTCTGTACCTGGAATCATTTTTCTGAGACTGTAAAATGCTCCTTCTGAGTTGTTTAATGTGTGTGGAGGAACAGCGTGGGTTGGTGGGGTTAGCAGCAAGCTGACAGCACAGGGGCTGGAACTTTAGTGCTTTCATTTCCAATGAGGGACAGCCAGTATGGCTTCATTAGCAATTGGCACAGACGGGTGAGATCTAACATCTGGTCCTTCATGGAAAATTCCTGTAGTTACAGAGCTGGGATAAAAGATATCATTCCATTATTAAAGGGGCTAGAATTAGTTCTTGCTCTCTGTTCCGGATGCTGGTCACTGATGAATGATAATCCTGTCCTTATAGTATAAAGCAATTAGAGGGGAAGATAAAAAATATGCTGCCTGGTTGCCATCAAGGGCAAGGCGTATTAGCACGTGCAGGGAGTAGGGTGGGTCCACTCCTGTCCTGACAGGGACTTCTACAGTCCGTACATCTAGTGACCCAGTGAGGAGTGAGGAGAGAAAGGTGCTATTTATGACACAGTGTCTGCTACCCTATCTGTATGATCTAGGGAAAACCACTATCTTGGTTCTGTCTTAAAATGAGATCATTGAGCTTTTCCAAACCCACTTCTGTGGAATATAATGGGGTTAATTAATAAAAGTAAATAGGACTTGGGATTTTTTTTAGGGAAAACTGATGTAAATTGCTATAAAGAGGATCTTCCTATGGTTGTTGGAAGCACAATTTTAATGGCTATACAGAAGGAATTAAGACCAATAATTAACTTGCATAAGTATTGCAATTGACTTCCTCAGATACCTCGCACTGGGGACGTGAGAATGGGATATGACACAGGAACCTCGGAGGGCAGGTGGTGATTGGAGAGCTCTAGGTGGTCCTTGGAAGGGTGGACCCCCACATGTTGGGTTGCGTGGTCACCTAGAAGCAGGACCATGCAGGTGAATGGAAAGGGGGAGGGAAGTCACAATTCTCAGTGGAACCACTCTACAGACACATTTAGTGACATCATGGTCTTGACTTCAGTGACTTTATGTTGGGCATTTAGAGTTTAAAGCTAATTAAATCATTTTGACATCTTTTGTGAGATAGGGAAATGATGTAAATGCTGATTAGTCTAGAGGGCATTTCATCATTTAAAGCTAGGCAGTAGACCACCTACAATGTGTAGGTGAGTCATGGCATCGCAGAAAGGTAAATGCCTATCAGTAAGTGGCGAGGCTTCAAGGATTTCCATGACTGGCTCAGGGTTCTGTTAGGTGGCAGTTCGCTTCTTCCCACTGTACATCTGTGAAGACTGGGTCTCCACCAGGATTTTCTCAAATACTGTGTCTTTGAAAGTGAATGCTTGGAACATTGGTCAGTATTATGTTGGGCAAAGATGCAACGGTGAACACCTGTTCTGCCCACTTGTTATTCTCTTTGTCCTCCACACTCCACTGAAGGTGGAGATTCATGACTTAGAACAAAGTGGGAAGAAGGACTGTGAGGGGTAAACTCACAATACCAGCTGGTTAAGCCAACCTTCCAGTCACCCAAAGGTCCTCCAGACTCAGCTTGGAATACATCATCTTTGACTGCTTTTCTTTTCTTTTCTCTTTTCTTTCTTTTCTTTTCTTTTCTTTTCTTTTTTTCTTTCTCTTCTCTTTCTTTCCTTTCTCTTCCCTTCTCTTCTCTTTTCTCTTCTTTCCTCCCCGCTCCGCCCCTCCCCTCTCCTTTCCTTTCCTTTCCTTTTTTCTTCCCTTGTCTATTTTGCCTTATTGGTTGAGTCCACAGCCTCATGCATGCTTTGCAAGTGCTCTGCCACTGAGGTGTATCCCCAGCCAGTTTTTTATTTTATATCTTGAGATAGGGTCTTGCTAAGTTATGCAGGCTTCTTCTGGCCTCAAACCTGTGATCCTCCTGTCTCCACTTCCTGAGTCTCTGGGATTACAAGCATGAGCCACTGTGCCTGGCTATGACAAGTATTTTATATGGAAATTTCTTCTCCTTTTTTTCTTTTGCTTCCTTCCAGTTCTAGTTAGGATATTGGTTGACCAGCTTCCCTCTCTCAGATGAAGTTTATTTGTAGGGAAAGCAGGACAATAAGATGGAAAAATGAAGCATCTTCAGATAACCAGTGGAGTGAGCCACCTACTCTCTGGGATTCTTCTGCAATCTTACATAAAAGAGTAATAAATAACCTTTCCTGTGTGAGGTGTCCTATTTTTGAGTCTCTCTTTTTCAAAAAACAGTGGTGGGCAATGTGTCCACTATTAATATCAGAAGCCACACAAAATGCTGAGTAGAAGCTATGTCACTTAACTCCCTAACAAACTTACTAAACAGATTCTGCTAGCCCAATTTACAGATAGGCAAACAGGCTTGGAAAGGTAAGGTGTCTTTCCAAGATAGCATGACTGTATTCAGCAGAAAAGACTGGAACTCAGCTCTGAAATGCTTCACGAAACATATTGTTCGTAGCTGTCTCCTTATATCTCTTTATATTACTATTACTGTTCTCTCTATTTTCTACAATGTTTAAAGCATTCTTCTCTGCCACTTTGAAGTTTCAGTCTATTTGGACTTCCTCTCTGCCTGGCTTGGTGCAGGTGGCTCATTTTATCCTCCTTTCTTGTTGTTGTCCTCCTCCTCCTCGTCGTCTTCTTCTTCTTCTTCTTCTTCTTCTTCTTCTTCTTCTTCTTCTTCTTCTTCTTCTTCTTCCTCCTCCTCCTCCTCCTCCTCCTCCTCCTCCTTCTTCTTCTTTTGCATAGTTTAATCTTGCATGGGTCACTAGATAGTAACTCCCTCAGGGGATGGATAGAAATGCAAAATAAATGACAATTATATGTCTAAAGGGTAAGAGCTGTCTGGTTTTCCAGAACAACTCAGTATTCTCTTAGGTGATGTTTTTCCCATGGATGAATACATTGTATTGTTAATGAATCAATCCTGGTGAAAACCCCACCCCACCCCACCCCCATTTAAAATACATTCTCATGGTAGCAGTGTATTTAAATAGAGGAAATCTATGAGAAGATAAATTTTTTTTCAGTACTTGGGTTTGAAACCAGGGCCTCATGCATGCTAGGAAAGTGCTCCACCACTGGGCTGCACCTCAGCCCTTCTTTGTTTTACTTTGAGACAGGATATCACCAAGTTATGCAGGCTGCCTTGGGCCTTGAACTCATGATCCTCCTGCCTCAGTCTCCAGAGTCACTGGGCTTACAAGTGTGTGCCATGGCCAATAGCCAAAAAGATGATTTTGAATAAGAAATGATGTCCATTCTATTTATCACCGTAAATATAAGCAGGTAGAATCTAAAAATTTCAAGATTGTATTTTACTGAGATGTTAGGTTCATGATCATTCTGTCGTGTCTGAATTTATATTGTTTGCAGCATAATAGTAAAAAATTCCAAAACAGCAGTTGCCTTAATCAAGGTACATTATGCAAAGAAGGCTGGGATTTAGCTCAGTTGGTAGAGTGCTGCACTGCAGTCTCTGAGGTCCCGAGTTCAATTCCCAGCACCGCAAAAATGGGAGAAGGGCCTGGCAATCCACTCCCAAGGCAATCCCGAAATAGTCAGCCATTGAAAACCCTATGAGGGTTGCTATGAGTCAGATACTGACTCGATGGCACCTAACAACAACAACAATGTGAAAGAAATCTGGAGGCAGGCAGCTGAGAATTGATATTGTAGTTTCTTGGTCATTGGAATCTCAGGCTCTTTCTAACTTTTCTTCCAAAGTCCCTGAAAATGGTTTCTATTCTGAAGATTCCCCTGGAATTCTTAGGATTCTTAATATCTGTCCCCTTTTAGTGAGCACTCTTGTAATGGCAACCGTTGGGTCAGGGTTGCAGGCAGTAAGTTTGGGAAGGACAAAGGTCTGTATGTGCCTTTTGTCTCTTAAAACTCTTTCCCAGAATTTTCACTAAATAAACTTCCACCTTCACTTCACTGGTCAGAACTTAGCCACATCTAGTGATAGGTTGTTGCTGTTACTAGGTGCCATCCAGTTAGGTCCAACTCACAGCAACTCTCACAGGGTTTTCAATGGCTGATTGTTTTGAGATAGTTTCAGGAGTGGATTGCCATGTCCTTCTCCTCTTTTTGTGGGATTGAACCTAGGTACTCAGGGAGTGCAGAGCAGCCCTCTACCAAATGATCTAAAAGTTTTTAAACTAAGGAACAGAGAAAGTGTGAATAGTGTTGAATAGACTGCTTTGCCTTCTAATTAGAAAATTCCCCACGTTCTACATCAGCTAAATTTGCCTGCAGTCTGTTTCTTGTAAACATGTTTCCTGTAAACATTATTGGAGCAAAGCCATATGCATTCATTTACATGTTGCTTCTAGCTGACTTCATGCCCCCACAGCAGAGTTGAGCAACTATTCTAGTGACTATATGGCCTACAAGCCCACTATATCCACTATTATTGCTTTCTAGAAGCTTGCCAGCCCTTCTCTAGATGACAGGGGACAGCTTCTGAGGAATGGCCTCAGTCTGTGTGATGCTATTACAGGAGCAGAGTTTAGCTTAATATGGATTTTATGATTATTTATCTTTCTCCAATCCCGAGAAGTTATTATATAGGTTAGGTATGTGTTTGGCTGCAGGTAAGATAAAATCTGACTAAGGGTGGATTACAACAAAAAGGGCTTATTTTCATCATATGCATAGTCCAGTGCTGGTGCAGATGCTCAGTGATGTCTTTGAAACTGGGCTCTTTCTTTTTCTTCTACCACATCCAGAAGGTTGGCACTCATCTGTGCTGACTGTGAAGTGACTGAGCACCCATAGGTGTTATGTCTGCATTCCATGTAGGAATAAGGGGAAGGTGCAAGGTCCCAAAGGAGCATGTGTCTGCCCCTTCCTAAATGTTTTCCCAGAGATCCTCCACCGCCGTCCTGTGACCAGTGCTAGCAGGTGAGGATTCTGGGAAGGTGAGAATATTAATTTGGGCAAATTACAGGGCAATAATGGAAAGGCTTTTGGAAACGAAGAAGAGAGACAATAGCTGTAAGTGCTGTAGGGGCTCCTTGCTGACTGGCCCATTCCCTCACCTTACTCCATGTTGTTCTTCCTTCACCTTCCTCCCCTACCCCTCCCTGTCACAGTTCCCCAAATTAATTTCTCTTCTTTTGGCTTTCCTTCCAATCTTTTGGCTAGGTGAGAAGTCTGGAAATGAGCCCGAGGAGGCGAAGCTGCAGAATGCCAGCCAACAGATCGTGCAAAAGGCCATCCTACAAGCTGTGCAGCAGGTGTCCCAGGAGAGCCGGCAGCAGGAAGGCAGCGACAGCCGGGGTCGCTGCCAGCTGAGCGGGCGGGACTTAACCAAGAAGCATGAAAAGAAGTAACAGGGTGGTGGATTGGGCTCTTGTCATATGCTTGGTTTCTAGCCTTCCTGTTAGTATAGGATGCGTTGCCAAAATGTCACCAATAAGCAAACCAAAGTGTCATAGACACCTAGCAGTAGAATGAGTTCATATGAGCCCTTGGCCAAGAAGCAATGTTTTGGAAAAGTGCATTAGACAATTCTACTCATATTTATGCAGTGCCTGTAAAACACAGTGGGGTCAGGCATGGCACTGTAATTGCAAAAGTAGTTTTGCAGCCCAATTTATTTTAAAAATTTCTTTCTTTTTCTTTTTTCTTTCTTTCTTTCTTTTTTTTTTTTAAAAAAAAAAAAACAAACCAGAATTCTAAATCTTTTTTATTTGCTTCTACCTTTTATGCGTTCTTTCTGTGAACACAACCAGCAGTCTTTCATTTTACTTTTCTTTTAATCAAATGCTGAGTACCACTCTGTGTTCTTTATAAATATTAAAAAAGACATACTGGAAAGATGAAGGAATAGTTTTAGCCCCTTTCAAGTGCAAAATTGAAGGCTTTTGTGAAATAAGTTCAGGTCCAAGATTAAATTAAGCAAAGGCAAATTCTAAGACTGAATCCCTCAGCATCTTCTTAAAGCATATATTTATATTACTTAAAAAAAGAGAAGAATCTATAGTTTTGAAGAACACAGTCTTTTAATCTCAGTTCTGTCAATTGTTTCATAGTTGGTGTTTCTCTTCCATTGGGATATCATAGATTTCTGACCTCAAGATTAAATTAAATAAGACAAGTGAGTCTATATGCACAAGCTGTAGACTACTGTATTCTTCAGCAGCCCAAGAGAGGACAAGTATACCTGTAGTTCCCTGAATTGCTGCCTGTCATGGCTATACTTACCCTTCGGTCGTGTTGCAGAGGGCAGCATCCTCAGAAGGCACTCTGGGGCCTTATAAATGCCATGTCACTGTCAAGCTATGCATTTGCACTAGTACATTACTAATAGGAACTTTCCTTTTCCCATGTGCAAATTAAAATTTTGTTTTTGTTTTGGGGATTATGAAAATCATACAGATCAGGAATGAATGAAACTTAAAATATGGAAACCATTTTTTCCACTTTTTAAAGCATGAAAATATACTGGGAACCATAAGGTAACAGTGTTGTGAAGACATGTGTGTATGTGTGAAACGGAGCCATCTCTACTCAATAGGATGACTTCCTGCTCCATCCCTGTGTAGGTAATGCACCTCTTTCTGGAGTCTTTCAGAGTCTCATTTCCTGTGCATCACAAAAGTTACTGAGTTGGTGCTACTGGAGACAGAGGAAGAATCTGATCTATGTTAAAAAACAAACAAACAAACAAACAAACAATAAAACCTTTCAGCCTTCAGAGTATCAATGTCTATCTTTCATAGTTGCCTTCAAAGCAAAGTATTAGCATATAAAATGTGACTAACATTGAGATATGTCTAAAATTTCCATATGTTACACTTTCCAGAATGGATACTCTGGATAACAGTGGATGGATAAAAATGATCTCTTATCGACTGTGTTAGACTATTTTTCACGACGTACAGGTGGAATAAATCAATTCCTGTAGAGCGTGAGTGGGGAAAGAAACAAAGAAAGTTAACATTTAAACGCTGTTTATCCATAAATATTTTTTTAGCAGAACTCATGACAGTTCAAGAACGAATTTAAATTGCCCTAAAGTCATATAATTGATGTGATATAATTGCACAATGTAGATAGTAGAAATAAAGGTATTCAGGGGAATTATCAGGCATGCCAATAATTAAGAAACAAACTTGTAGTCTGTAAATGACCTGCTTGTAGTCTGTAAATGACCTGGCACTATGTCTACTAAAATGTCTGAATATAGCCAGCCTTGGTTTTTGCTGTCATATGGCAGAAACATAAACATGCTATCCTTCTTCTCTGGTGTGTCTGTACTAATAAATAGGGGATCTTTGGGAACATCTTATGAACCTCTGTATCTAAATGTTATTTATAAATAAAATATATCTACATTTGAAATATTTGTAATTTTAAGCAAGTTTTCCACACCCTCCTGTATGTCTCATTTTACATGTGGATTTACCTGCCTGTGGCACCACAAGACTTTCCAAAGGGGATGTCTTCAAACTTCTGGATATCATAGCCAGGGGGAGTGCCTAATGGCCCTTCACTGGGACTATCTGAGGAAAGCCATGAATAGTTTTCCCTGAGGCTGGAGTGAAAAAAGACAGATGTGGCTGGGTGTGGTGACACACGCCTTTAATCCCACATACTCAGGAGTTTGAGGCAGGAGGATTGTGAGTTCAAGGCCAGAGGTACCCTGTATAATTTAGAGAAACCCTGCCTCAAAATAAAAGTTAAATGAACAAGGGGCTAGGGATGAAGCTAAGTGGTAGAGCACATGCCTAGCATGTGCAAGGGCCTGGGGTCAACCCCACCAGTGCAGCAAAAGTGAATGAACGAATAAATAAATAAATAAATAAATAAATAAAATTAATGAAACTATGCTAAGAATTGAACTTTGACCTCAGAAAAAAAAGGTAATGGATTTGGAAGGTGAAGAGTCTGTTATAATCTTAATGAGCTGGAAAGTTTGCAGCAAGAAATAGTGATAATGATGAGATTTTTAGAGTACAAATGGAAGAGGATCAACCCCAGTATTCAGGAGCATGCCACCATATTGCCAGAATCCTACAAAAACTTAGCAATTAAAATAAATGCATCTGTTGAACTCCTAACATATCCTTCTCAGTACAAAGATAAAACCAGTTTCACAAAGGGCTAATAGAACTTCATCTGGCCTAAGATTATGGTGAGTTTCTACCTGGTTATTATCATAAACCAACATATACCTTTGAGTTTTCAGAATTAATCAGAATAATTATTTAATACTCTTTATCTCCCTGGTTTACTGCAAGGCAAAGTATACGGGGACTTCCCAGCTCTGTGTGTTCAGCTGTTCACCTTTTGCTTTGCCTCTCTTTGGGGTAGAAATAAAGAAAGAAATCCTTTTGCATTACTTTCCTTTTCTGTAAACATTCATTCAGTTTTGTAAATAGATATACAACAACTTACTGGTTCCCTGGGCTTCATTTCTTTTTCTTTTTTTCTTTTCATTTAAAAAATCTAGCTGCTTAGTCTTCCCTTATGATGGGATTTCAAGTTACAAATAAATGAATCACATATTTAAGAAAATTATTGAATTTATGCCATTCAAGCATGAATACCTGGTTATTTTCAAGGTTTTTTTTTTAAAAGCCTTAAATATAAAACAATACAAAAAAGAGACATGTTTTGCTTTATCTACTATAAGTATTCCAGTAAAATATAGTAGAGAATGAAATCTTTGACAAAGAGTAACTCATTTAGCAATGATAGTAGCTATACAGGTGTAAAGACCAGATAATTGAGCGGATTCTTTATGTGAGAGAAAATGGAAATGGCAGTGATGTCTTCTATCTTGGGTGTGCGGATGTTCTCTGAACCATTGTTGTTGTTGTTGTTGTTAGGTGCCATCGAGTCGGTATCTGACTCATAGCGACCCTCATAGGGTTTTCAATGGCAGATTGTTTCGGGATTGCCTTGGGAGTGGATTGCCAGGCCCTTCTCCCATTTTTGCAGTGCTGGGAATTGAACTCGGGACCTCAGAGACAGCAGTGCAGCACTCTACCCACTGAGCTAAATCCCAGCCCTCTCTGAGCCATATTAGTGCTTATTACCTCAATCATCTCATTGCCACAACTTCACAATAAAGTTTGGCCAGAGAAGATCATATACTTCTTTTGTGATAAGATTACATAGAATCTCAGAGAGGATCAATATAATCTATATGGAGAAAAGTGAATCCTACTGGGCACAGGAATTCACAGGCCACTGACCTCAACTTTGTGAACATATGAATCAGCTAGGTACATGAAGGACATAAATTTAAATATATAGATATTAAGATGGGGAAGTAAGATTGTCTTACAGAATACTTCACTTAATAAATAGACTTAACCCAAACAGCAAAGAAAACTCTCCATTGATAAAAAAGCTCAATGCCATTAACCTCAAACAGTGGCAGCTGTATTAGTCAGCTTCACATTACTATAAGGAAACACCCAATTAACTTATCAAGGGTAAAGTTTGTTTTGGATTCATAGTTCTGAAGGGTCCAGTCCACGATTAGGGAGCCCCATAGCTTTGAGCCACTGGTGAGTGTGGCATGCCAGGGTAGCAGCCCATGATGGAACAAATTGCTTACATCATGAGCTAGAAAGTAGAGAGAGATTGAGATATTGGGGTCCCACAATCCCCTTCAAGGGCACACCCTACTGACCCAAGTACATCATACAGGGTCCATTCTCCTAATGGTTCCATCATCTTTTCCTTAAAAAAAATTTTTTTTCATGGTACTGGGGGTTGAACCCAGGGCAAGTGCTGTACCACTGAGCTGCACCCCCGGACCATTTTTTTTAACTTTTTGAAAAGGGGTCTCGCTAAATTATGCAGACTGCCTCTGGTCTCAAATTAGCAATCCTCCTGCCTCTGCCTCCTGAGTCACTGGGATTATGGGTGTGCACTGCCGCGCCTGGCTGGTTCCATCATCTTCTATAAGCACCGCCCTCAAGACCAAGCCTTTAACACATGGGTCTTTGGATGACATTCATCCAAACAATAGCAGTAACTAAGGAAAGTAATAGGAAACTTTGTGCCGAGGGCACAAAGAAGATCACAATACAGCATGGAATTCTGACATCTTTGCCCTACTCCTAAGAAATTGCAATTGACAAGGACTCAGAACTTGGAGATAGGTGTTAAGAAAGATGAGCAAAGTGAGTGACTTTACTCTTTGTCTTCCAGCTATAGTGTAGTGGACTGTTGGGAAGAAATACTGCGCTATATACTACAGTATGTGGCTGGGGAAGAAATAGGTGAAGTAGAAGAGACTCCTTTCAGATGAAAGTGGCAACCTCACCTTACTGAAATAAAAGAAAAAAGGAAGGATAGAAGGAAGAAAGGAAGAAAAGAAGTAAGGAATGTGTGTGAGTGTGTGTGTGTGTGTGTGTGTATACTGGGGGTGCAAAAAATGTATACACATTTAAAGAGATATTATCTATGTATTACTTTTCAAAGTTGAATTAAATTATGGTATCAGTGGGTAGTATGGCATTCTGTATTATATTTCTATTGTCACATCAGAACAAGCATACAATACATTATTAAAACAGCCAAATGGAAAGTTTGCATTCTAGGATGTGTACACATTTTTTGGCACTCTGTGTGTGTGTGTGTATGTGTATGTGTGTGTGTTAGGAAAATGTATACAAAAGGTACCCAACAATACTTCCAGAATAAAAGAGAATTTCTTGAAACTTCTGTGCTAAGAGCAAGTCATTTCCAAAGGTTAATCCCCAGACTGGCATCAGATGGCCTCAGAGCAACATTTAGTGCCCTAACATAAGGGAGGGAGTAGGACCTGGCGAGCCACTCCCGAAATAACTAGCCATTGAAAACACTATGGATAGCAAAGAAACACTGTCAGATATAGTGCCTGAAAATGAGGCCCCCTCGTTGGAAGGCACTCAAATGACTACTGGGGAAGAGTTGCCTCCTCCAAGTAGAGTATACCGTGATGAGAGAAATGGAGTAAAACCCCAGGGTGCTCAACGTGATGATGTGACACGACTCAAAATGAGGAGAAACAACTGTAAACATCCATTAATAATTGGAACATGGAATGTACGTAGTATGAATCTAGGCAAGTTAGAAATTGTTAAAAGAGAAATGGATCGCATAAACATTGACATTCTAGGCATCAGTGAGCTAAAA
>VMDO01017049.1:35218-46089 GCA_007922755.1 Pedetes capensis | reverse complement strand
CATTGAACAAGAGAGACAGAAAAAGAATTGATGCTTTTGAATTGTGGTGCTGGAGACGTCTATTGAATATACCATGGACTGCCAAAAGAACCAACAGATCTGTCCTAGAAGAGGTACAACCAGAATGCTCCTTGGAAGCAAAAATGGCCAAACTGCGTCTTACATATTTCGGACATGTAGTCAGGAGAGAACAATCCCTAGAGAAGGACATCATGTTTGGAAGAGTGGCAGGTCAATGGAAAAGAGGAAAACCCTCCACCAGATGGATTAACACAGTGTCTGCAACAATGGGCTTAAACATAAATAAGATGGTTTGCCTGGCACAGAATTGGCAAGTGTTTCGATCTGCTGTACATAGGGTCGCTATGAGTCAGACTCGACTCGACGGCACCTAACAACAACAACAACAACAACAACAATAAAATATTGACTGTCACCAACAATAAAGTAACTGAGAAGAGCTGCATAGTGACGCCTGCCATTTTTTACGTAATATATTCCTAGAGATCATCTTACAAAGTGAAACGTATTTTCCAAATAAAAAACCAGTATAGGAGTGGGGAGTAAAGTAATGTTTCTGACCAAGGTCTTGGCATCAACTAAGTTCTTCTCATAGTGGGTCATAAAAGCAAGAGGCAAAAATTATAAACCTTTCTAATCATTTAAAAACTTAAATTATGATCAGATCCTTTTAAAAAAGGGCATAAATGTACTGTACAATTGAATTTTATGAGGTGCCCCAATGTACTATAAAGTATACATAGAGCACATAAAATTCTAACTCTTCTGTACCATAAATTTGACCTCAGTGAAATGAACAGTCTCACTACATAGCAAACATTAATGAAACGTTTAATTAACATTCCCTCCACTTGGCTTTTTAGAATTTTGAGAGGCTTCCTGGGGAATATTTCAGTGGCCGTGTTTTTCTCAAAACAAAAGAACAAAACCTTTCCATAAAACTGATAACTCTTTCTCCCACTAAATATTTCAGTAGAATCGTTTAGTTCAATTACATTATGAACTTGAATCTGAATTTCGTGCCCAAACCGTTGATCATTAAGAGAGGTAATAAAAGGGTATCTTAACAGTTAAGTATTCGATGACCTCATTGAAACTTATTGATCCATTTAGCCATCATGTACATATATATTATTTATGTCCTTTCATTTTGTCCTAACTAAAGTCATGGAGATGTGAGCACTTGGAGGACAGTGTGGAGTTACTATGGACAAGCTGTGGGGTTGTGGGCATCAGCATTTATACCTCCATGTCATGTATTTTCTTTCTCTCTAGATGTCCCTATAATTGCTATGTTGGTATACTTTATTGCCTGATCATTTCTGGAGCAATCCCCAGGAAGTTGTAGCTGAGTGAGTAGGTCAAGGCAGCTTAAAAATAAAAAAAAAAAGACATGCTAGGCAGAAGAAAAGCCAGTCAAAAAAGACCACATATTATATGACTTTATATGAAATGTGCCGACTATGCAAGTTTGCATGTAGAGATAGATAGTACATTTGTAGTTGCCAAGGGCTGAGGTGGATGGGAGGGGAAGGAAATTGATTGCTAATGGATATGGGGTTGCATTTTGGGGTAATTTAAAATGAAATAATATTTAGATTTAAAATATTTCATTATAAATATAAAATTATGTTTAAACATAAAATTAAACTGTGATGGTTATACAGTGAACTGAATATGCTAAAAACCATTGGACTCAGTTTGAGTTCACTATGTTTGTTTTTTAAATTCCTTTAGTTGCAAATTTAGGTTGTTTAAATAAGATTTTTCTTCTTTTTTGATATAGGCATTTATTGCTTCCTTCTTAGAACTGCTTTTGCTTTATCTCATAGGTTTTGTTATATTGTATTTCCATTTTCATTTGTCTTAAGAAGTTTTGCCTACAGCCGCACCACCCTGGCATCCAGTCTCATCAGATCTTAGAAGCTAGGCAGGATGGGGCCTGGTTAGTCCTTGGATGGGGATCACCTCAGAATGCTGTAGATTAGGGAGAAGGACCCAGCAGCCCATTCCCAAAACAAATAGACATTGAAAACCTTATGAATAGCAGAGAAGCACCGACAGTAGTGTTGGGGAGCATTCGGTCTGTTGATTCAATTTTGGTAAGTTCTATATATATAGATATTTATCAATTTCTTCTAGATTTTCTCATTTATTGGAGGATTGCTTTTCAAAATAATCTCTATTAAGCCTCTGGATTTCAGTAGTATTGGTTTTCACCTCTAACTTTATTAATTTGTGTCTTCTTTTAGTTTGGCTAGGGGCTTATCAGTTTTGTTTATCATTTCAAAGAACCAACTCTTTGTTTCATTGATATTTTTAGTTTTCCTTTTAGTCTCTATTTCATTAATTTCAGCTTGGATCTTTATTATTTATTTATTTCTACTAATTTTGGGATTGAATTATTCTTAATTTTCTAAGACCTTGAGGCACATCATTGTTATTTATTTGAGATCTCTGAGGTTTTAATGTAGACATTTATAGCTATAAATTTTCTTTAGAACTGCTTTGATTGTATCCCACAGATTTCGGCATGTTGTGTTTTCATTTTCATTTGATTCTAGGAGTTTTTAAATTTCCTCCTTGAGACCGGATCTCGCTAAATTAACGCAGACTGCCTCTGGTCTCCAATTTGAGATCATTCTGCCTTTGCCTCCTGAATTGCTAGGATTACAGGTGTGAGTCACTGGGCACGGCTTGAGTTCCATTCTCTTGGAATATCATTTTTCCATCTTTTTACTGTAATCTTGTGTTAAATCTGATATTCCTTTGTGAATTTTTCTGTGTGAATAACCTATGTATTGTTGGATGTAGGGTGTGGAGGGTCCCCAATTATCACTCTTTTGTAGTCTTTTTATTTGGTAAGATGTATCCTCCAATGTTGAATGCAGATACATTTATAATTGTTATATCCTCTGATGAATTAACCCTTTTATCATTATTTAATGACCTCGTGTCTCTTTTTACAGTTTTTGACATAAAGTCTATCTTTATCTGATGGAAGTATAACTCTTACTCTCTTTTATGTTCCATTTGTATTCAATATCTTTTTCCATCCATTCACTTTCAGTCTGTGTGTGTCCTTATAGGTGAGATGAACCTCATGTATGTATCACATGGCTGGATCTGGGCTGGGCTTGGCCTGGCCTGGCCTTTCCTTTCCTTTCCTTTTCCATTTGGCTAGTCTGTATCTTCTCATCAGAGAATCTAATCCGTTTACTTTTAAGACAATTATTAATAGATAATAACTTACTACTGACATTTTGTTTTCTACTTGTAAAGTCTTTCTTCGTTCCTTCTTCTCTTACTCTTTTCCTTTGTAGTTGATTTTTCTCCAGTTGTGTTTTTAATTCCTAGGTTTTCAGTTTTAGTGTACCTATTACAGACTTTTGCTTTGTGGTTACAATGGGGCTTACAGAAAACATCGTTATCAGAGCTTATTTTAAACTGATAGTTTAACTTTGCTCAAGTTAATTTAAAAGAACCCTCTATGCTTTAAATGTCCCACCTACATTTTAATTTTTAACATCACAACTTACATATTTTTATGTTGCATTTCACTTTATAAATTATTACCTTTAACAGTTTTGACTTTTAATCTTAAAAGTACATCTTTAGACACAATGATTGGAATATTCTTAATTTGACTGTACATAATCATCCCTCAGATCCACAGAGAATTTACTGCAGCACTTCCCATGAGTACCAAAATCTGTGGATGCTCATATCTCCGATGTAAAATGGTTTTCTGTTTGCACATAACCTAGACGCATCCTCTATATACTTAAGATCTTCGCTTGACTATTTACAAGTCAAAATAAAATGTAAGTGCTATGTAAATAGTTGTTACACTGTATTGTTTAGGTAATGATAAGAAAAAAAAGTCTGAACATGTCCAGTATAGCCATATTGTTTTCCTCTAATCTTTACAGTCTGCAATTGATTGAATGTACAGCTGTGGCGCCCTCAGATACAGGGGGCGACTTTACCTAATTTTACCAGCAAGGATTTTACTTGAGATGTTTCATGTTACTTGTCACTGTCCTTATTGAAAACTCCCTTTGGTACTTCCTATAAGCCACATCTCGTGGTGATGAGCTCTCATGGATTTTGTTTATCTGGGTATTTATCTTTTGTTAATTACTGAAGTGTAGCTTTGCTGGATAGAGAATTGTTGGCAAGCAGTGTTCTGGGGTTTTGTTGGTTTTGTTTTTTATTTTCCTTTTCCTTCAGCCCTTTGAATATATTTCCTATCCCCTTCTTGGCTTCTAAGGTTTCCACTGAGAAGTATTCTGCTGGATGGATTACAACTGCCTCGTATGTTAAGTGCTTCATTTATTTTGTTCCTTATAGAATTGTCTATTTCTTTGATCTTTGGCAGTTTAAGTATAATGTGTCTTGCAGGTGTCTTATTTGGATTGAATCTTTGGTGATCTTTGACTTTTGTCAGTACTTGAGTATTTAAATATTTTTCCATATTTGGAAAGTTTTCAGCTTCTGTTTTTTAAATAAGCTTTCTATCCTTCTGTCTTTATTCACTCTTGAACTCCAGTGACCTGACTGCTCTTTTGATGTTGTCCCACAAGTCCCATATGCTTTCTCATTCCTTTTCAGTTCCCTTCCTTTTTTCTCTCTTGATTGTATTTTTCAAAATACCTTGTCTTCAACCTCACTTTTTTCCTCATTTTTTAGAACTTTTTTATTAGTAATGGTTAACATACAACTTACTGGGTCTCACTGTGACATTTCCATACATGCATTTCCTTGTACACTGCTCACCTTATCTTCTCCCTTACCCTCTCATGGCCACCCTCCCCCTCCCTTCCTTCCCCACCAATGGCCTGCTTTCTGCTTGCATGTCTTTTTATGAGCATGTCTATCTCATATATGGACATCCCGATTTTGCCATAAGGGCAACACACATGATAGTTTCTTTTCCTCCCATTGCCCTTTTTTCTTGCCCCCTCCTTCTTTTCTTTAGTCTAGTATCTTTCTGTACTTGAATCCTTTCATAATGAATATATGTTGAATCTAACACCCACATATGCGAGAAAACATACTATGTTTATCTTTCTGGACTTGGCTTAATGTGCTTGAAATGATGATCTCTAGTTCCATCCATTTTCCAGCAAATGTTATAATTTTGTCCTTGTTTATGGCTGAATAAAACTCTATGGTAAATATGTACCACAATTTCCTTATCCACTCATCTGCTGAAGGACACCTAGGTTGATTCCATATCTTGGCTATTGTGAATAATGCTCCAATAAACATGTAGTTGCAGGTATCACTGTGGTATATTGACTTATATTCATTTGGATATACACCTAGGAGTGGGATAGCTGGGTCATATGGCAGTTCTAACTTTAGTTTTTTGAGGAACCTCTGTACTGCTTTCCATAGTGGCTGCACCCATCTGTATTCCCACCAGCAGTGTGTGAGGGTTCCCTTCTGCCTGCATCCTCACTAGCACTTGTTGGTTGTTTGAGTTGTTAATGGTAGTCATTCCAGCTGGAGAGAGATGGTGTCAGTGTAGTTGTGATTTGCATTTCCCTGATGGCTAAGCATGTTGAACATTTTTTCATATGATTGATTGTTGGCCATTTGTATTTCTCCTTTTAGAAGTCTCTCTTCAGGCCTTTTGCCTATTGTTTGATTGGATAGTTTACTTTTTTGGTGTTTAATTTTTTCAACTCTTAATATATTCTAGATATTAATCCCTTGTCTCATGTATGGCCAAGATTTTCTCCCAATTCTGTAGGTTGTCTCTTCACTCTGATAATTGTATCCTTTGGTATGCAAAAGCTTTCTAATTTCATGCAGTCCCATTTGTCAGTTCTTGGTATTGTTGTTCTTTGTGTGTGTGTGGTGGTGTTAGGGGCTGTCGAGTTGAGTCCTACTCACAGTGATCCTCATAGGGTTTTCAGTGGCTGATTGTCTTGGGATTCCTGTATGTGTAGGGTCCCTTTAAGGAATTCTGCAATGCTGACTTGGTGGTCATGTATTGCTTTAGTATGTGCTTATTATGGAATGCCTTCATTTCTTCATCCAGCTTTGCTGGATTTAATAATCTTGGTTGGCAGTTATTTTTTTCAGGGCTTGAAGTATATCTTTCCATCCTTCCCTAGAGTTTAGGGTTTGTGCTGATATGTCTGATGTAATTCTGATGGGTTTTCCTTTGTGAGTGAGTTGGTGTCTTTCTCTTGCAAGTTTTAATATTGTTTATTTGTTTGGTAATCTTGCCATTTTAATTATTATGTGTGGTGGCGGTGTTCTTTTTGGGTCATGTCTCTTTGGTGTTCTAAATGCCGCTTGTGCTTGGATGTCCATTTATTGCCCCTGATTTGAGAAATTTTGTGCTATAATGTCACTAAATAAGTTTTCTATGCCTTTGGTTGTTATCTCAGGTCCTTCTTTTACTCCATGGATTCTTAGGTTTGGTCTTTTGGTCATGTCCCAAAGTTCTTGAAAATTATGCTCACGGTCTTTTAATTTTTTTTTTCTTTGCTGATATCTGAGTGTAGTATTTCCTCAATCTTATCTTCTTGCCCTGATATTCTATCTTTTGCTTCATCTAGTCTACTGGTGATGCTTTCCACTGTGTTTTTTATTTGGCTTGCTGAGTTCTTCATTTCCAACATTAGTGGTTTTTTGTTTGTTTGAATCTCAGCTTCCTTGCTGAATTTCTCATGCCTTTTGCTGGCTTGACTTGCTGACATAAGTCCTGTATTGATTTTCTTGCTTTGTTCATTTGCTTGCTTGTGTCCTCTTTGAAGTCATTGATCGTTTTTACAAGTACACTTCTAAACTCTGTCTGACATTTCCACTGTGCCAGTATCTTTGGATTCAGCGCTTGAGGAATCATGTCCTCTTGGAAGAGAGACGCTGCCTTGTTTTTTCCTGTTGCTTGTGTTTCTGATTTGTGATTTGTGCACCTGTAGGGGGCCTTTATTCTGATGTTCTCAGCCTGGCTTGTCTGCCTGTCCTTCTACAGTATGCCTGTCCAGGAATTCTGATCAGTCCGCTGTGATCCCCAGACCCAAAGCTGCCGCAGTTGTTTCACTGTTAGCGGCCACTCTAAGCCTCAGTCCTTTGTGGTCAGGACGGCCCAGTGTGGAGTCCCATGAGGGGTTGGTGCAGGGAGGAGGGTTCGTTTCAGGGATTTTCAGTAGATTTTTACACACATTATCCCAGGTGTGACAGTTGTAGCTTCCTCTTGGTGGATGACTGGGTAGGTCCCTGAGTTGGCTGTACTGCTTAGGTTTGTGACTGCATTGGCACGGGGTTGGTTTGGGGCCACAGCTGAGATCAAGATCTTCAGGCCTGTCTCTGTGGTCACAGACAGATGTGTATTCCAGTGCATTGCTGGCTGAACAAGTCTGGCTAATGCTGCCGTTAGAAGGGCTGGAGCCAGCTTTTTAGGGCATTTCAAGATCTACAGTGTGACTAAGTTCTGATGCTGTCCTGCAGATTGATTACTTTGTGCTTCTCTGTATCTCTCCAAGCAGGCAGACCTCCTTCACAGAAGAAAGGGATAGGGTGAAGGTCTGGGGCCATTTAAGAATTGGTAAAGGGCCAGAGTTGAGCCAGCCTGCGGCAGGGACTCTGATGGACACAACTCCCAGGAGGATTCTTGGTGGGCAGAACTTTCCAAGTCCACAGCTGGGCAGGGCTAAAATTGATCTCTACGGCTAATTTAGAATCTGCTATAGGACGGTTGTCAAGCCCAGCCTGGTGGCACCAGTCAGCAAGATTCCCAGAAGTTCCTTATGCAGGCAGAACTGCTCACATATACAGGTAGGGGAGGCTGGGGCTGACGCTGCGGGTCTTCTGTGGACCTGCTGTGGGCCAGAGGGCACAAAGCCTGGCTCCCCATAGTTCCCCTCAGGGAACTCAGACTGTGGTGGGGGGAGCTGGAGCTGAGACAGGGCCCTTCAGTGTGTATGCAGGGGGACAGAAGCCACCGAGCCTGTTCTGATGGCCCAGGGAAATGCATGTCTTAGCAGAGCCTGCACTGTTAGGACACTTCCCTGGCTGTAGCAGAGAGGAGCTGGAGGTGAGCCAGGAGACTTCCAAGACCGGCTGTAGGCCAGATGCCGGCGGGCTCCTCCAGCCACTCAGATAGGTGTCTCGGGGCGGTTCCCTGAGTCGAGGGATTACTCCCAAACTGCAGCTGGGAGGAGCTGGAGCATCTTCAGGCTGGCAGGCCTGTCCAGTGGTCCAGAAGGGCACCTGTCCCTCTGTCCTCATGTAGGCCACTTGATGCCAGCACCTTAGCCAAAGGGGCTGAGCCCCGTTAACGAGCCCCGTTAACGGGGTAACCTGAGCACATGGCCAAGACCACGGTCAACCGACGGTTTGCAGAGACATTGGTTTGTGAGATTCCTCCTGGGACCCTTGGCAGATGGCTTTTCAGGTCCAAGGCCAATGGGATAGGCCAGTTCCTTTGGGGCCTGGGACCCTTTGTGTGCTTGAACCTGGGAGCACAACCTGTGAGCCTTCTACCTGCAAGTGGTCTCTACTCTCAGAATGACCTTTCTGGTTCTTTGGCTCCCCCAGAGGTTCACAGGCTCCTACCTGAAACCAGAGGTGCCCACTAGGAGACTCACCTGGGGGTGAGTGTGAAATTCTTATTGTTGTAGCAAGACATGAGGTGGTGGCCTCCTATTCTGATATCTTTCTAATAGAGCCTTAAAAACCACTGAATTATACACTTTAAGTAGTGAATTGTGTGGTAGGCAAGTTACAGCTCAATAAAGTAGTTATTAACATTACAAGTGTTAAGTTTCATTAAACTAAACTGTGATCAGAAAGGGAAAGGTTTTATGCAGTGAGCATCCCTTATAAGGTACGCACGTAGTGAGGATGCACGTGTTTACATAAGTCTGTGTGTGAGCCGTGTGCTAGTTATGATGTATATATATGAGTTGAATGTAATTGATTTTCTTGTGGTGCTTGGAGGATTGAACTCAGGGCTTCGCATATACTTCGCAAGTGCTCTACCACTGGGCTGTACCTCAGCCCCATTTTTTAAAAATTTTGAGTCAGAGTCTTGCGAAGTGACACAGTCTTCTTCTGGCCTTGAATTTGAGATTCTCCTGACTCCGCTCCCTGAGTCTCTGGGAATACAGGATGTGCCACCATGCCCAGTCTATACATGAATTTTAGACAAAGAGGAAGGACTTTTCAATGTGAGAATGCCGTGCCTTGGGAAGTGGTATGGAGCAAGATCTGTGGGGCCCCAGGGTGACAAGTTTGGTTGGGACCCTGAGTCCCTAGAAAGATTGATATGTACCGGGTTTGCCTTGTTGAAAAAGAAGTTCAGCCAACATTGAGAGAGTTTAAGGATGCAGGCTGTTAAGGAGAGAATGTTGAGTCCTGTTAAGTAGGAGAAAACATTGAACCTTGTTAATTATAGAACTATGGATGTGTGAAAAATGGAAAAACAAGCAAAAAGGAATCATTTACCTTATACCAGGTAGAGATTATAGGTATTTTTGGACCATTACCATGGAGAACAGAGGCAAATTACAAAAGATAAGTGTAGGTTTTCTTTTAATTATTTGATGTTTATCTGGTGCTCTCTCAAAAATCAGTTTTATAGGAGATATGAGTAACAGTCACGTCTGTCAGTTTGCCGCACTGTGGGGGCTTGTGTGTTGCAATGAGGCCGAGAGCTCTGCCACTGTAACCTCGGACATGAGCAAGGTTACCCATGGTGGATAGGTTTTCAGCTGAGCTTCCAGACTAAGTCAGACTAGGGAGTAGGACCTGGTGAGCCACTCCCCAAACAACTAGCCATTGAAAACCCTATGGATAGCAAAGAGACACTGTCAGATATAGTGCCGGAAAATGAGGCCCCCAGGTTGGAAGGCACTCAAAAGACTACTGGGGAAGAGTTGCCTCCTCCAAGTAGAGTCTACAGTGATGATAGAAATGGAGTAAAGTCCCAGGGTGCTCAACTTGCTGATGTGGCACGACTCAAAATGAGGAGAAATAGCTGTAAATATCCATTAATAATTGGAACATGGAATGTACATAGTATGAATTTAGGCAAATTAGAAATTGTTAAAAGAGAAATGGAGCGCATAAACATCGACATTCTAGGCATCAGTGAGCTAAAATGGACCGGCATAGGCCATTTTGAGTCAGACAGTCATATGGTTTACTATGCTGGGAATGGTCAACTAAAGAGAAATGGGGTTGCATTCATCATCAAAAAAGAAGAAAGGGAAGACTTTTATTAGCTTGTGCAATCTGAAATAGATCACACATGCAATCAAGACATACTGATAATCACTGGTGACTGGAATGCAAAGGTTGGAAACAAAGAAGAAGGCTCAGTAGTTGGAAAATATGGTCTTGGTGACAGAAACAAAACTGGAGATTGCATGATAGAATTTTGTCAGACCAATGACCTTTTCATTGCAAATACATTTTTTCAACATCATAAATGGAGACTATACACATGGATTTCACCAGATGGAACATACAGGAATCAAATTGACTACATATGTGGAAAGAGACGATGGAAAAGCTCTGTACGAAATGTCTAAACAAGACCAGGGGCTGACTGTGGATCAGACCATCAACTTCTCATATGCAGGTTCAAACTGAAGCCGAAGAAAATTAGAACAAGTATATGAGAGCTACGGTATGACCTTGAGTATATCCCACCTGAGTTCAGAGACCACCTCAAAAATAGGTTTAATGCATTAGACACAAATGATAGGAGACCAGAAGAGTTGTGGCATGACATAAAAGATATCATTCAAGAAGGAAGCAAAAAGTTCTTAAAAAGACAAGAAAAAAAGAAAAGACCAAATTACATGTCAAAAGAGACACTGGAC